>SNQN01000947.1:43434-62008 GCA_008642245.1 Bassia scoparia
TAAGAACAAAGTGAAGGAAAAATCTAGTTACCTTGAATTAGGAGAAAATAAAACCTTCAAATGAAAGAAAAGGAAAATCCTTCAAGAAAATTCCCAAGAATTGCAAAATACACCCTTGAATCGAACTTGAATAAAACCTTCAAAAACTACCCAACTAATTTTTTCCTTTTTTTTTTGAAAGGGGGCACGACTTGCATATGGAGAGGAAGGTGAGGGAGTTGTGTTTGCTAATTTTGCTTTGAGAGAGAGAAAGAATGATTTTTTTAAAAGCTTAATTGCACAAATGAATTTAAGGTGTAATTAGCTACTGAATAATAACAAAAACCATCCAAGAGCCTCAAAAGTAACCGACCAAGGGAGAGGAAAGGTTGGGTTGGATTTTTTTGAATTTTTGATGAGAAAAAGAAAAGATTTTACGTGTAATCAAGAGCTTATACAATTTGCCAAAAAGAATTAACTTAAAACATGACTTAACTAGGTACAAAACACTTAATTGAACCAACACAACTAATTGTCATATAAAGTTGGTCCAAGCCATCAACTTAAGTGATTAAACAATAATAGCACCACAATTCACATAGCACTAAAAAAAATAAGTAAGCTAACAATAATAGTAAATAACAAACGATAATAACAATACTACTACTAATAATAATAATATTATTAATAGTAATAGTAGTAATAATAATAATAATAATAATAATAATAATAATAATAATAATAATATTAATAATAATTATTATTATTATAATTATTATTATTATAAGTTAACTCAAAAAAAAGAAGCTATACTTAGAGAGGAATTACTAGAAAGGTGACATAAAAAAATAAAATTATGCCATTGAGAAAATTTGGGGTATTACATTCCCACCACATTCGGTTTTGGCAAAGGGTGAACTTCTTTTCGTAGTCGGACCGGATGACTTCCCGAGCCCCTTTACCAGTGAGAAAGGGCCAAAGTCTACTGCTTCTTTGTGTTTGTTTTTGTCATGTTTTGGGGATAGAGATGAAAGAGAGGYTGAGGACATTGTTCTTCGGAGTTAGATGTAGTTGTTGTGTTTAGGGGTGAGGTTAGGGTTTGTGGCAAATGTGGCTTT
Organism: Bassia scoparia; assembly: GCA_008642245.1. Lineage (NCBI taxonomy): Eukaryota > Viridiplantae > Streptophyta > Magnoliopsida > Caryophyllales > Amaranthaceae > Bassia > Bassia scoparia. The sequence continues at coordinate 44,532 of SNQN01000947.1, forward strand.
TATATGCAAGTTAATGTGTAGAGAAGAAAAAGCCGTTGGGAATGCTAATATAATAATAAACACATGCTAATTTGAGTTTTGCAACACTAATCTTATTTAGTAAACTATTGTTTTTGACCCATGTGTAAWCAGACTTGACTTGAAAAAAGGGTGCCAAGTGTTTCAATCCTATGAGGTAGTTGAATATTATGACGAATTTGAACCCTACAAAAAATTTAAAACCATTGAAATGTAATTTTCTTGGATTTCCAAGAATTGAGCATGTCTTAGCTGTCAGGATGGTTGTGTGGTTCAATTGGAAGGGCAGTCGACTCCTACTATGTAGCAACACTCATCACCCAACGACTGTAAACAGTGTTGTCATATCCCCCTCTTAAGCTTTGTTTACTCCCTGACAACAGTTTTTTTTTTGCAAGTCAAATTTGGTTTTCAATTAAAATCCGTGTTCGTGTATTTCATGGTTAAATTAATTTACGTATTTTAATTATTCAATTTTAAAGACCAATAATATTTATTATACCTTTTATTTGTTCAGTAGGTAAATTTTAGTTTATAATTGTTACTATAAATGTACGTTTAAATGTTCATTTAATTTATTGTTAACCCTTATACGTCGATACTTTTAGAAAAATAAGAAATTTTCATATTTAACAAAAAGTAAAATTTAAATTCAAAGGTTTACACGTGTCATTGCTATTCTACATTTAGCCGAGAATGTAATTGTCATTAAAGATAATTCCGCAATGAGAAGACTATTTCATTGTATAAATACAATGTAAGGTTCAATTATACATTAAAACGCTCATGTGGTCTTGTTTCTGATTGTTTTGGTTGTAGTAGTCCTTCAAATGTAAGCATTTCCCAGATTTGCTTTAAACGCTACGAAAGAAACATAAAAAATAAAGTGTACAAAATAAATGTTTGGTCATCTAATAAACTCAAAAATTGGTACAATTACATCGGTTTTTTATATTTTATAAGTTACAAAGTGAGTCATGTTTTATTTATGGAATGAAAACATATGATAATACCTTAAGCAATGTGTTCGATGGCATATACTTCACTTAATTATGTCATATTTATTTTTAACTTTCATCAACGATGATTATTGTAATGTTAATTATTTATTTGTCCTTGTTGTCATCCAAATTTTTTTTTGTCGTTCAATTCCACATTATTTAAAATAATGTTTTCATTTATTATTTCAGTAAACTTTAATTTCGTCGTACTTTTAAAATTTCTATGTGCATTTCTGTATCCCTATACGTCCTATGATATATTTTAAATACATTATACATTATTCCCGTTTTCTAGACGCTTCCTTTAGAAATAATTATACATGAATTCGGGCAAAATTTCTTCATATTTCATGTGTTGGGAACCGTGCTTCAACTACATAACATGTTTTGTTGGAGGAGTTGAGTACCACTCTTTGATTTCCAATGCTTCACCATGGGTACAATGTCAGTAAATTTGCATGGTTGTAGTGGAAAGGCAGTCTACCCCTATTCGCATGCAAGTGTCATTAGATTACTTATGTCAGATAGCTTTTTGTAATGAATACCCGACTCATAGTGGGCCAACACAACCAACTTTCTCCTGAACTTCAACTCAAGGGACATCAATTAGATTTTCTTTCCCTTACAATATAACTTGTGTTCAACTATATCTGTTCATAAAATGGTTTGGTTCGAAAAAGGTGGCTTGAGGGTTTTCGTACATTACCCTACTCGCACAAGATATTAAGCTTTAAGGGTTTCACTCATTCAGGGAATCAAAAAATGCACTTATATTCAAAGTGCAAAAGGCATTAATATACTTCAACTAAGTATCTTGTTCAATGAAAGAAATTGGCAATTACTGTATTCGGCTCGGCATAGTGACGCAATTGAATCGAACACAACCAAACAGTAAGGTTTCGAGGAACAACGCGCGTTTTCAAGGAGTTTCTCCAATGTGCGACCGTGCCACGAACTTCTTCCACACAACTAGCTTTCTTCACCGTTATGTATTCAAGTGGAGTTGTAGGCTGCCCAAACATGTTAAGCAAGTGGTTAGAAATTTGTAACAATCTAGTAGAAGGGAAGTTACTATTTGTGTGGATGTACACACTTCTGCCGCCTAAACCACCGACATCCTCATCAAGTTGAATTGTACGCATTGTCTGCAGACAGCCAGACATAGTTGCGACTTCCCTGTGTCGCTTTCACCGACCAATTCGATGACTTTTCTGATGGGAAAGCCACCATGCATCAAATAATCAATACGAGACCAACTTGCAAAAAGACATTATATCGATTTTACAAGTTGATTAATAATATAAAATTTGCCTTTGCAAAATATACACAAGGCAATGCAATTACAAATATATACATAAGAACTCATTTATAGGTAGWTGGAGCATTTACCAATTGTCATGAGTTGTTGAAAACCCACAACCACCATAATTGATGGCATTGTAACTACAAACCATTCAATGAGAAAGTACATAAGTTAAATTTTTTTGGACGGAGAACTAGTTGGAAGCTGAAAAGTCTGTAGATAGCGTTTGTATTAGGTTTTAGTTGACAAGTGTGGATTTTAAATTTCAATGTTCGGTAATGGTAGATGTTGGATTCAAAAATCAGGACAAATTGAAATTTTAGTTTATTTAATTTGCATGATATTAAATATACAAACATACATGTATGAATCTAGAATTATTTTATGGGTGTTTATAATAAAATTTAAAAATACGTTAAATTATAAAGTCCGATTTCACAATTTTTTTTAAAAAAAGGTGACAAATTTGTAACATTCCATTCTAACATTGTAATTTTAAGTAGAATCCAAAGGAATAAACAAGTTGTACTTATACGGTTGCTATTGCTGAACACACCGTATGTAAAAAAACCTAAATATATATAATAAAATAACAGCAAGCAGCGACAATGTACATCTGAAACGTGAGTCATAATTAAACGAATTAACATAAAACGCTAAAATCTACTCGATACGCTACGCCTAATGCAAGTAAAATTATCGAACTAGGTTATCAATTAACTTAAAATGGCAGTAAAACCGAGGTCAATAACTTGTGTCGCACACGCCCTATAACACCTTAACTTGTTATTGAATGAAAACGTTACTTTTGATTTTAAAACTCCAATACTTGTGTTTAAATCTTTTTATGATTACCCAAATAAATAAACGACGCTTGCAAAAACAACTTTCACCGACTTTAAACAATTTACTAATAGTGAATGCATAATTTATTAAAAACTGATTTTGTTACACACATTAAAACTATTTGACATAAATAAGAAATCTGTCACTTAGATCTACCACGCACGGATTGCCAGCGTGGACGTGTGAGATGGACGGTCAGATTTGTTTGGGACTTAATTTCACACGAATTGCCATCTTGGCAATGTAAACAGACTTCTTCGATGATTCCCGCCCAAATGGAACATTCAAAGTAATTTTTTTGGCGCCTTTTCACTCGAAATTGTCTCATTATAAATAAGGGGCGAAGCAAACATTGACACCAAACACATTATCACTCTTTAAATGAATCTCTGACTGAAAATTCCTCCAACAATTGTGCTTTGTGTTTACAATGGAACCCTCTCCTGCTCAAATTCAACTTTTAACACCATTGTCATCAACCGAAAGTGAGATCGACTATTCGACGATTTCATTTTGCCTTCAACTTCGTAACATATGTCTTTTTGTTTTCATCGGRGAAGTTCTGAAAATGATCCTAACCCCAGCCACCGAAAGAGGTCATTCTTTGGGCCTTCTGATGATGAGAAATAACCAAGGCCACATTTCCCCCGCCCATCTCCCAAATTTGGGGGACGTGTATGGCAGGGTAGATGTTAACAACATCCATGAGAGGCTATCTTAATTAGCCACTGAATGTCCAAGTGTTCATGTACTCACTCCGATGCTTGTCAATTTCTTTCGACAAATAATTGACCCTAAGCCGGTGGTTAACACTAACTTCCCCGTGTATATGTTCAAGAACGAAGAGAAGAAGTTGGAAATCGGCTCATACATTGACGCCCTTTGGATCTTTGGTGTTACTTGAAGGATGTCATCAATTCGTGTGAGTGTTGCTCTACAAGTTGAACAGGGCAACCCTTGGAAGAGTGTTCATCAAGTCCCACTTAGCTTTAATTTGCCTTGAATATGTGGCTAGCTCTAATGAAATGGAGATCGGTGGAAAGGTTGTAATCTGGAATGCCAYGGGTGTTGCGAGGCCTTCCTTTAAGGATAATCTCGACAAGATTATAGAGGCCTATGACCCAATTGTAATCGTGGTGACAGAGTCGCGAATCACAAAGCTAAGCATGATGAAGATTTACCGAGCCTAACAAATTGGAGTGGGTGTAAAAATGGGTGATTGCAACAGCTTGGATGGAGGTGTGATTGGGATGTGGCGTAAGGGAAAGTGTAGTGTTGATCTGAAATTTGCAGCTAATGGTACAAGTCGGCTGCCCATGAATGGTTCAATTAGGGTATTAAATTCATACAAATCTCTCTTAATTTTTGGTTTTTTGTTTGTAATTATTTTGGAGTTATTTAGTTATTAAAGGTATTTGTTTATGTTTTGTTTTCAGGTGCCTCGAACCGCAGAGGAAGATGACGACTTTGCATGACTGAAGTTGGGCTTTGTCGTAGACCAAGTAATTGCAGGTAGTATGGAAGGATTGATATCCCTAATGTTTTATAAAAAAAGTGTCGATTAGAGTTGTTTTAGTCTGTTAGTGGTGGTGGTGATGTCTTCGTCAATGTTGATTAGTAATCGTAACTTGTTGTATGGTCCAAGCCAACGCTTTTGTAATTTTGCAGATGTACTCCCATCAATGAAACGTTGGTTTGTGTTAGTACTTAGTTTTAGATGTAGTCATTGTTGATTAGTTAAAATATGTTGCAATTAAATAATGAAATTTGCAATTTTATTAACAACAAATATTTGATAAAACTGCTATCATGGTTACASACTTCATACTCCCAGCAAAAAATACAACCTTTAAACCATATAACATTAACTGATGCCCTGCTACAATTGCTACAATTTCACTGAATGCCATCAGGTTACAACTTTTGGTTGTCAATTCATATTTGAACTTGTAGATTTACATTGGAAGACACTGACATTGCACACAAAGCCTAAAATGCCTTTAGCTTCAGCTCATTATACACACCTGTTTCTAAATCCTACACAGCAAGATATTATTAGTATAACATTAACCTAAAGCATCCACATCTTCCAAGACCCTCAGCGTGTCCGAATATACAATGCTGTTGCGATTGAGCAAATCGTCATGCTGGCTTTCAGAGTCGTTGTAATCGACAAAGGAAACCGTCTTACGCCTCTTAACCTTCAAATAAAACATAATACATAATTCCTTGAACATCATAATATAATAAACAACAAGTAGAAATCCATGTTCAAAGTGTATGACCAAAACGAAACCAACTTTTATAGAACAAATGATATACAAAATTCCAGATTATTCAAAGACAAAAACAATGAAGGACTGTTACTCACCGGGATTTTCTCAGGAGCCGATCCAAATCTACCGGGTACAGCACCGCATCCAGGTTATTCCTATGTAAAGAAGAAAAATTATATGATTCGACATGGTTTTAATTTCATAAGCTTGAATGGAATTAAACACAATGGAAAAAACAACGTAACACCTTACAACAGTTAGGGCCGGAGTTGCTATTCACAGTGACGTTTCCCTTTCCCTTAACCTTCCTCTTTCCCTTTCCCTTGGCCTTGTTTTGTGTTACACAGTCGTCATTACCAACAGTATTTGTGTTGCAAGGTTGTGACCCTTGCCAACCTGTCTCTGAATAACTTTTGAAACGTGTGGTCCTCGGTCAACCTCTCTTCTTCGGTATAATTGGGTCCTTTATGTCTGTCCTCCCTGATTGCACCGTTTCAGGTGTAACACCACATGAAGAGTTCTGACTTGCTTGTGATAGAACACCTGGTGACACAACGTTACAGATGAGGGAATCTGAAATGGGAGGAATATTTTCACCCCTACCACCGCTGCAATCTTTTGAAGTACTCCCTTGAGTCCCACCAACATCACCAATATTAGACTCAACTTGGGAACCTACCTCTTCAGCTGCTAGAGCTGCACGCACCTTAGCTTRAATTGCCTTCAATCCTCTTAGTACTATTTTTGTGCACCTTTCTGATTTACTGTCAGATCTGTAAGAGTCTCATAAGCAACAACTAACCGATCTAGGCGTTTCACTTCTGCAGTTCTAGACATGTCGTGGTAACCAACACGAACCGAGGTATGCTTCCTTATCACGTCCCTACGCCACCTCCTTAGAACATAGCACTTTGGAAAATCGTTTATGTGCAACTTGTCATACAACAAAATTAAATGACGACACATGATTCCATCTGTCTCAAACATTTTACAACTACAAGTTGCAAATTTAGTTTCAGTGTCGAATTGGACATTATGGTACTTGAAGCCATCGGTGAGAAGAAATTTCGAGCGTTTTTTACCGAGGACCCACACTCGATCCTCCATCGAGTACTCAAAATTTTTTTTTCATCAACAACTTTACGCTCCTCGATTGTGACATACGTGACAGCCAAACATTGTCTTTGAACCGCTTTGAAAAGTTTAGGAGTGTAAAGTTTCCGAAAAAACCTCTCCGCATTATAGTCAGTCTTATAGTTATATTGCCACTTCGTACACATATCATCTGCTTCTTTCTCATCTGTGATTCTTTTCTCAACTGCCGCTATATATTTTTCGTCGAACTCACATAATGGTGTATCCCGTGAAATAAAATCCTCGAAGAAGCTGTGTATACTTTCCACGCGTTGAGTCGACTGCATTCCCGCCCAAAAGTAATCAGTCATGAAAGAGGGCACCCACATATGACGCTCCGCAAACAAATTCACAAGCCATTCACTAGACTCAACACCATAAGTGCTTACTACTTCTCCCCATCTTCTTTCAAATTCGCTTTCATTTAGGCTATTGTAAACGACATCTAGAAGTTGTTCCTTGAACTTGGGATACCTGCAGCAGCACATTAAAGAACAGGACTGACATCCAACTACTAGAAAAAATAAAATAATCAACAATCAGTAACGAAACCAATCACCAATAAGTATTAACACAGCTTCTTGGAAGATCTTTTCATTAGAAGTAAACAATAATAACTAAGTCCCAATTTCAAATAAATTATGCAAAAAAATTGTTACAAGGATCACAAATTTTAAAACTATTATTTTTAAGGCAACCACAAACAAGGGTCATTGAAGATTTTTAGCAGCATATTCAAAAATTTCAAAAACATATTAAAAACAAAGCACAAATTAACAAATAAATAGGTTGCTCATATAATATACCCTGTCATATTGCCAAACTTGTATGGCAGCTTCTGTAAGATGTGCCATAAGCACCATCGATGTCGAGTTTTCAGCATCACATCAGCCAACGGCTTATGCATTGCAGCAGCCTGGTCTGTGAGAATTGCCTTTGGAGCTCTACCATCCATTACCTCTAGCCACTTTGTAAACACCCACTCGAAAGTGTCACAATCCTCATTAGTGATTAAGGCGCAACCAAATAGGACAGTATGTCCATGATGATTGACCCTAACGAAGTTTGCAAAAGGGAGGGCATACATGTTAGTCAAATAAGTTGTGTCGAAGCAAACAACGTCGGAAAATTCTTTGTATATCTCCCTGCTGCGAGGGTCCACCCATAGTATGTCKTTCATCCTTCCCTCCTTGTCCAACTTATGACAATGGAAGAAGTCTCGGTTCTCTTTCTGCATACGATTGAAGTACTTCACCAAGGCATTTGAACCACTTCCATCCATCTTCAACTTGTGTTGCGCGTCAACTTCATGTCTCAAATCATTGTCCGTTAAAAGGAAAATTTTCATGTCCTCCATGATCAACGACGATGCATGAACGAATCTTAGGAATAGTGACACCTTGCTTTCTGTCATTAAACAGCTTCCTCGCTACACAAGGTGTGAATGCCTCCATCCGATATTCCTTCACCAAGTGAGCCATTGTGGGAATTGGCTCGTGGTTAGWGTGCTCAATCCCAAGAACAACCTTCTTGATAACCCATTGTTGAACTTCATTTAAGGATGCACGAAGCATATCCCCACAAAAACACTTCTTCGATTGACGCTTCTTAGTTTGTCCTAACTCCTTACTTATGTCAACCACCCTATCTGGGTACTTTGCTCTATTCCTACATTTCTTCTTAGAAGCTTGCTCCGGATCACCCTCGCACTCACATCTCCAAACTGTTGCTCTTTTAAAACCCTTAATTGAGTTGGAACCACCTAACCTAATCACACCAAAACCCTGTGGCTTTGCATACTTTTTGTACATTGCCTCAACACCGTCCTGGCTTTCGAATACCCTGCCCCTGAGGAATAATAACAACCTCTACAGGTTCGTCTTCATCATCGTCTATAATTGAGTTATCCTTGTCCTTATCTTGAAAGGTTGCCTACACCCCTGCTTTGGCCTTCAATCTAGGACTCCTACGAAGTACAAATTCGCCATGGTACACACCTGTTGCATCTTTATTCAAAGTTGCATCGACAATCTCACCATCGCAATTAACGTCAACTGACTCACCATTGTAATTACCGTTGGCCTTCTCAACATTGCAATTAGCAACGACCATCTCACGATTGCCAATAGCATCACACATCTCCACATTGCAATTAACATCAACCTTGTCTGCAATACTACTACCATCGACCATGTCCGTGTCACATTCAGTGGCTTCAGCTTCTTTTCATTCAGGAAAAGGTCGCAATAAGAAATAACGAATTTATGGGTGGAAATTCAAAAAAATTAACGACTCTTACATGTTCAACAATTAATAATCACCTAATATAAGAACCACAAACATAAATCGCAACTCATAGCTTAACATTCACCAACTAAGAAATCTGATTCCAGTATTAACCTAACAAAAGCATATTACCATTACATTAAACCCTAAGATTAACCAAATTCTATATCAGATAACGCCTTCAAATATTCAATGGGTTTTTTGAAACATGTTAACAAATAACAAGGTTATACCATCAAAATTTCAACGAAAACTAACAACAACATTTCAAAACCCAAAGCCAAAGCAGCATTCAGCTCAACAAACATATTCAACCAGGTAAACAACACCAATTGTCCGATCCATAAATATGTAAATTTCCAAAAACATGTAAACAAAAATCAACTATTTAAATAAGTGCAATTATTACCTCCAACGACACCAYCAACAAGTGGAATGGCGAGAGAATTGTGCGGATCAACCAAACGGCCACCATGAAGTCCATCAACACCAGCCATTTCGCCAAACACAGGGAAACAGACTTGGACTCAACACCACTGTAGAAGACACATGCGACGAAAAAGGAGAATACAAATGTTGAAAGTTAAAACTAATTTTAATTTTGTTTTTATTATTTTTTATTAAATAAATACACACCTTGGTTACTTTATGAAACCATGGTTGGAGTGTAGGGCCAACAACATAACAACTTCCTGTTATTTTACCATCACGTGTAACTGTTCCAAAGTCATACAATTAACTAAAATGCCATTGTACTCCCTCCGTATTTTTTTACTTGCTATATTGTGCTTTTCACAAAGACCAAGGAAATGTATAGGTCCCACAACATAGTACATAAATGATTAGATAAAAAATAATTTATGGGTTATTTTTTGGAGTTTATGATAGGAAAAAAGCAAAAAGTTAGAGTAGAATAGTAAAAAAGTACATGAGACCACACACCAAAATAGAAATGTAGCAAGTAATTAGAGACATCCAAATAAGGAAAATGTAGTAAGTAAAAAAAGACAGAGGGAATATATACTTCCTTCGTCACGCAAAAATAACAACAGTTGACTTTCCACGTGAAAAGTCAACTGTCACGTGAAAAGTTAACTGTTGCTATTTTTACGTAACGGAGGGAATACTAACGAGATCCATACCCAAGAGGGATTGGAAACTCCTCTTTTTATTGGGATTTCACTGTTTCAATTTGAAATACTTACTAAACAAGTAAAGTAAAAAAKAAAAAAAAAAAACTACAAATTCAAAACTCCAACAAGAAAACACAAGTACAACAGCAGCAGCAAGAGAGTGAATTAGAGAAAGAGAGACCAACAATGGAGTTAGATGATTGGGATTTGAGTGCTGAAGATCTCGATTCCCTCGAAAAAGAAGCCTTTCGTCAAATTGCTCAACGCAACAATCCCACTTCATCTTCTACTTCAACAACACCAGCAACAACAACAACAACAACAACAACAACAACAACAACAACAACAACAACAACAACAACAACAAACCCTTGTGTTTCCCGCGCAAATTCGCAACTTCCACAATCACGACAATCTCAACCTTCTGCTTCAAATTTCAACAATTCTTCCACTTCTCATTCTCAGGTCATTTATTTCTCCCCCAATTTTCATTCTTTGTTTCATTTTGAAGGATTTTAAGGGTTTCCGAGACTTTACTTTTGGTTTTATATTACTATTTTTTCGAAATTAGGCGAATTTTTGTTATGATTTTGAAATAATTCAGGGATTTTATTGGTATTTGAGTCTTCTAATGTAGCTTCATTGCTTGTTCTACCAACTCTTTTAATTTAGTTTGTTTTAGTGTTTTTTTTCTCCTGATTTTTCATAGTTATGTTCTTTAAACTTCATGAATGTCTATTTGAGAGGATATTTGGCATTGTTGTTTGCAACCAAATGCATAGAATGCAGCAGTTAGCACACTTAATGATTCATATTAGTGGAGGATAATATAGTTGTATGTAAACTATGTTTATTCAAATTTCAATTCCTGCTTGTTTTTAATGATGGGGTTTAGCCATGCAATCACTTTTTGGATAAATATAGTGTCACAAATTTCTTTCATGATAAGGATAATTTGTAGGCCAATTCATTTAAAAAGGATTGTTTTGGCTTTGGCCTTTTCCTCTTACGAAGTGTATGTGCTTAGTCTTTGTGGTCTTTGAGGTTTGTTTAAGTTGAAGRTTGTAGGTTCTATGGTAATGATTCCATGCATTTGTAGACGTGGACAATGTATAGGGAAAAAGTGAAAGAGGAGCTGTGTTTGATGCCATATGCTTAATTTTGGAATAAGTTTTACTTTGGATTCCCTCAAAAAAAAAAAAAGTTTTACTTTGGATCATATGAAAAACAGATTGACTCTATGATTAAGCCTAGAAGTTTACTTAGAAGATGTTGATGATAATTTGTAGTGGTTCTGTGGTGAAGAGGCGAGAGTGGTTTCAGTGAAGTCCAATGCTACCATGTGATATTRTGTATTTTTGCTAATTTGCTACTGCCTGAAAMTCRCTCATTTACRTTCTCCTTTGAAAAGATGMAGATGCAGAAAAGGATAAAAGATTATATGAATTGTTGAATCTTTGCTTTATTGTTGCTTGCTCTTCTCTCTATTGTTGCATAAGACAGTTTATGTTGACACTTGTGTGATTTCCAGTTGGATGCATCTTTAGGGTCCTCCAGAGTCTTGRCATCGTCCGTTGCATTGAAAACAGATGGTGAGTTATTTTGCATTGTACTTTGGTCCATATTTCCGTATCTTTKTGTTTTAAATGCWGTGATGATTTGTATAATCTCTTGTAAAGAAACAAGAGCAATGCTTCTGGTTTATAGTTTAAGGCTTATTTTGATAGCCAACTGCAGTAGACTTACGTACGTTAGGAAAGTGTATGTTGTGTACTATGCTCCCAAAATAATACTSATAATGTGGTTGTGGTTCTCTGTATCTGGTATTTTTGTGGAAAATTAATGTTGTCAACAGTTCTTGGAAAATTATTGTTGTCAACAGTTCAACACCCCAATTTATGCTTTACATATTAAATATGAGCCTTTAATGCCTTAAAAACACAATGCCTTGTTGCTTGAATACTTGGATGTTTTTGTAGATGACCATTCAAAGGAGGGACGGAAGCTTTCCATCAAGTTTTTTCTTCATGCTAGTGGAAGTATAGCTGCCAAGTTTGCTTATGACCAGGTATGGTGACCATTACTTGTTTTGGTTATCTGCTTCATCCGTGAACTTGTTTCTGATATTGCCYTTGTTCACAAGGTTCTAATAAATGCTGTCAAGAAGATTCCTAAAGCAACTTGGAATGCAAAAGAGAGGTTTGCTTTTCTTRCCATATGTATTGTTTATATAGAGCTGGGTGCTTCCTAGTTGTTTAATTTAGTGCTGAGGTGGCAGGCTTTGGATATTTCCAATCTCGTCTTTGTCATCTGCTGAAGACATTCTCAGGAAAACACCAGGGTTAAATATTGAGGTGATGCTTCTCCTTCATGTTTTAAATTAGTAGTTGCTGGTACAAACATACGATTTTACAGTTACATTGGCTTCATTGTGTTTTTTTCTTTCTAGGCCTATATAAGTCATTAGCTTTTCTATCTTTTTATATTTCTTTTTATTTCCCTTTTGTTTTCCTGAGGTTGAATGTTTCCCTTGACAAAGTATTATTTCTTTCTCAATTTGGAAGCCTTAACCAAAAATGCTCTGTTTAATGGTGAACAAGCTTATTTATGATTAACTTTTCTGTCGTGATTCCTAGGTGGAAAATTTGGATCCACTAGTTCAGAGAGCTATAGCTGCTGCAACTACAGTTCCAGATCTTCAAGGTGAGCCTTAAACTCTGGATTGCCCATGTGCTACGCGCGCGTGTGTGTGCGCGCTTGCTCATGTTTTTCTCTTTTTCATTCAATTTCATTTTTTTTCCTTCATTTGTAGTGGTAGGGGTGGATGTGTTGTAAGAGCACTAAGACTCTAAGAGGTGAGAATTTCATAGATATATGTTTAAGAGATGAAGGTTGTTGGGAAGTGGTTGTGGAGCTGAGGGTGTTTGGGCTGAATAGCTCATGGTAGTCAACATTGTTTTTTTTTTTTTTTTTTTTTTTTTTGGGTTGTGGTGAAGAGGCAAAATGGGGAATAATGCCAAGGTGGGGAGGTGGTAAACTAGGAATGGCTAAGCATACAACACGGGATTTTGAAAAGTTATGAAGTTGAAACGAAAACGTAAAGGATACAAAACAAACACATATTAAGYTAAATCATGGTCCTGTCATGAATGGATATTTTTAGAAAGAGGGTAATTTAGGTAGTTCATAAAAAATTAATATTAAGAGTTTGTAGAAGTTTGTAGAGTTTCTTAGGTTTAGTTATCTATACATTAATACATATAYCTAAGTAGTGAGGGAATAGTCATGAATGAATGATGATGAGATTTATCTCTTGTGTACTACTTAGCTTGTATTATACTCTAGGGTTTATGTAATATATTCAATCTATCAATTCAAATCACATATTTCACCCATTTTCATCGTTCAACATCACCACAGAAAACTACGGAGTAGTCTATAACAACTTGGTACCGAAGCATGAGGGTTGACATATCTCGAATTTCTTTGTGAAATCCATTAATGGTGCTTTCATGGAATTGTGTGATGTTTTTGATATACTTACGCCATTTCAAATCACGTGCAACAATTTCAATTTTTTGATGTTTCACATTATGTGCAGTGCATCAATTGTTTCCTTTTTCTTTTTGGGATATCATTTCTCTCTATCTTTCTCTTCGTCGCATGCCCTTCTTTCTCTCTTCATCCCTTTTACATGCACAAATAAATATATTTTGTTTAGGACTCCGTTTCTCACTTCCTCACCAATTGTTGCACATTATTTTAAACATAGAAAGTATTTCTTTTGCCTACCATCTTCCCATATGGTATGTAGGACAAAGAGTGCTAATCTTTCCCCTATTTTAAAAAGAATTTTAATTTTTGTTGCGTGGTAGATTTTGGTACCTCTCTTTCCTAGGGCACTAGGGTGAGTGCTTTGCTAATTCAAGAGTGAAAGTCTTCATTTTTTAATTTTGATGTTTATATACTTCCAAAGTTTTTCCAAACGTTCCATTTCACTTTTGATAGTATTCACTTTGTTCTCTCCTTTTTTTTCCCTTGAAAAAAATAGTATTCATCCAGTACTTTTTTAAACCATCGTTTGCTATATAAACAATTATAGTTGTCGCCACTGCCAAACGTGCAAGGTGAAATGGAATGTAAAAAAAAATGGAGGGAGTATGATTTTATCTCCCATGCACTGCAAACACTGTCTTTTTCTTTATTGCTTATGCCTTTTGGCATGTTGTTATTGTATGCATCATTAGTAATATACTGAATTCAATAATTTTCTAGATCGATATGACAGGATACCAAGCCATGTTGAGTCGAAGCTTCTACCATTTCAGCGGGAGGGCATCAGGTATCGCAGTTTTGACAATTTTAAAAATCCATCAAGGATATTGTGTTTTTATAAAGCTGTTTTGAGTTTGTCTGGTGTTATAGTACTGCTTACTGCTTAGTGAACAGCCTTTGATCCAAATTCGGCAACACTGTTAACTTTTTTYATTTTTTATTATTTTGATAATCTGTCTTCTGCTCTCATTTTAGAGTTGCAACATAGGAAGCAGCTGTTTTCTGATGCACTGTTATTTTAAATTAGGTTTGTGTTGCAGCATGGAGGGCGTGCCCTTATAGCYGATGAAATGGGTCTGGGAAAGACTTTACAGGTAACTAACCGGAAGGACGTTTTTATTCCCCATCTTGGGTATGTGAACTTGTGCATATAATGTGTTTTACGAATTTATATGTATGCGATCAATGTGAGTAACTTGCAAATGTTACTCTGATACTGGGAGAAGGAATGAATTGTACCAATCTTATCAATAGTCTTTATATGCTGATGGAAGTTTCCACCTTGAAAAGATTACAGGAGAGTGAGGAGACGACATTTGTTTTCAATGTGATGCTAAAGATCTTATTTTAAACTAGTTATTGAAGAAATTTGTTGAATTTTGTAATTTATGCATTGTATCATAAGTTTTCTGTTCTCTCTTTCTGGTTTTGACTTAAATGTGTTCTGTATACACGGTTTTGAGGTTAGCGGAAAATAAATAAATGCGGTAATTGTTAACAAAAGTGCAGTTTTATGTGGTAGTTGTTGACATAAATCCATTTCCTTATACATATACTCGAGAATGTTGAGATGGGATATATACTTGGTATGACACTTATGGGTGTGGGAAGATCTAATTAAGACACTGAAGAGGTTCAGCATGGATTTGTAATTTGCCTGAAAATTGAAGTGCTCATATGCTATCTTATCTTTTAGTTTCCTTGTTGTCAGCTCTTTATTTATTTATTGATATTTGATAGGAAGCTCTTTATTTATTTTGAAGGAATATGGATTTATTTTTGAAAACAAAATTAAATTAAACACGCAGGATAGTTGCAAAAGCTCTCCTTCAATGTGTGCATGGTTTTGTTCTTTTGCAGTACCAAAGTCAATTCACTTGTTCTAGATTCTAACTTTAGTGMCTGTTAATGTATACTATTTTAATCATTGAAATTTCTATTATTGGCAGGCAATTGCTGTTACCACATGTGTTCAGGAAGCGTGGCCTGTTTTGGTTCTTACACCTTCTTCTTTGCGATTACATTGGGCTTCTGTGAGTAGCATAGCTATCTTAGACTTAATTAAAAATTGTAATGCACTATGTATACATTTGCATCTCTATCCAGCTGTAATGGCGCAAATTAGGTGTGCGCAAATTAAAAATTGGGCTTTTGTTTTGATTTAAGTGTGTAAACGAGCAAATTAGGTAACATAAGTTTAAGGCCAGACGATTAGTAACGTATCATCTCATTTTTGTTTGTGTTAAATAGTAAATCCTAAGTTAACTTTTAATCCCAAGATTAATACTAATTCTCAGTTAAATGGTTAAATATTAGGCCCAAAACACAATCAATAGTTAAATATTAATCCTAAGTTAAATGGTTAAATATTAGGCCCAAAACACAATCAATAGTTAAATGTTAATCCCAAGATTAATAATTAATTCTCTAAGTAAAAGTGGTTAATATACCAAGCACTGCATGATCAATAGTTCAAGATTAATCCTAAGCGTTTAATGGTTATTATTTAGCCCCAAAACATATCAATTAATTTAAATTTAATCCTAAGTTAAATGGTTAATATTAGCCTCAAAACATAATCAAATATAAATATCAGTCCTAAGTTAAATGGTTAAATATTAACCCCTAAAACATATATTAATAGTTTAATTAATACCAAGATTAATATTAATCCTAAGTTAAGGCTGAAATATTAGGCCCCAAACATAATCAATAGTTAAATATTAATCCTAAGTTAAATATGGATACTAGTTAAATATTAATCCCAGATATATCATTAATCAATAGTTAAAATATTACTCTAACATATAATCATTAATCAATAGTTAAACTACTAATTTCCAAATTAAATTTCAGTTCAGCTCCGTTCAACTCAGACTCCAGTTGAGTCCAAAGAAACAATCCAAAGAAACAGAGCCTTATATATACTCCCTCCGTTCTTTTAATTTCATGCCACAAGGAATTTTGGCACTATTCAACAATTATGAGAATCTTCTAAATTGTGTAATGTATAAGAAAAAATATAGTTAAGTGGATCTTTGTTGATTCGTCTTAAAGAATACTTTATTAATATCTAGTTTTTATATTTTTACTATTATAAAACTCAAGTATTTAACTATAAATTGTGCTCTTATGCAATACTGTTAAAGGAGAGAGTGCAACAACATTAAGGACATTATGGACAGAGGGAGTCACCACCATACTTAAAAAAACTTTCAAAATTAATTAAACCAATACTAATCTAAACCCCAAAACCAGCCTAGATGGCTAGATTCCACCACCAGCCACTCAACTCACAAAACCGCTAACTCTCCTTTCTTTCCTCCTTTWTCTCACTTCCCAATAGTAATTTCTCTTTCCTAAGATTTTCCATCACTAYASACCACAAGCAATTACAGTCGGATTGTTYGTGGTTTGGGTGAGCGACTTCTATTGAGGAATATGGTGTCGTCRTCATTCTCTGCTTCGTGATTCAAGATTTGATGRTTGTTTGTAAATGAATTTGTTATCCTGTACTCTTTTCATTCCTTTAGTTCTCCACCAGCCACCACCAGTAATTTCTTTTTGTTCATTCTCCCTCTCTCCTCATCATGCATGATTTCTAAAGTATTGTCTTTAAGTTCCAAAGAGGTTTGCTTGAGAATTTCGCATTTGGGTTTGAATGGAAGATGATTAGATGAAGAAGACTTGTTAAAGAATCAGAATGCACTTTTACAGTAGTTGAAGATGTGAGCATCAAAGATTCTGGGATGTAARATTTCTTTTCAACTGGAAAATAATCTATTAGCTGTTGTTTATCAAGGAGGAAAAGAACTGAAATTTTATGGGCTTTTAAATGGAWTTTTTTGTGGCTTTTGAAGTGTCTGATGTGCTGTTCTTCAATTTAMTTTATTTATCTATTTTTMAAWTTTTTTTTMGYYGMTTT
>SNQN01000947.1:65145-93319 GCA_008642245.1 Bassia scoparia
GGAGCCAACTTTTCAAAAGGCCTCTTAGCTAGGGAGGATTGCCGATACGGTTGAAGTTTGAGGTAGGCCAAAGAACCAATATCCAAAGTCAGCCCCCTTCTCTTAGCATCCGCTATAAGCTTCATCTTTTGTTGGGCACGTAGCAATTGCACCCGTAAGTCAACCAATATAGCATCTCGTTCCTGTAAATGAGCATCCAAGGAGTCAACTTTGGTATCACCATGGCTAACCCGCACCAAGGGAGGAGGGTCACGACCGTACAAAGCCTTGAATGGAGTGGTCTTAGTTGAAGTATGAGGAGAGGTGTTGTAGGAGAATTCTGCCCARGGCAACCATTTTGCCCACTGTTTTGGTTGTCCACTAGAGAAACATCTCAAATAAGTCTTAACCAATTTGTTTACAATTTCGGTTTGTCCATCGGTTTGTGGGTGGTAAGCCGTACTCCTTTTGAGGGTGGTGCCACTTAGCCGAAATAGCTCCCTCCAAAATACACTCATGAATACTTTATCCCTATCCTACACAATCGACCCCGGAAATCCATGTAGTCACCTCTTTGACAAACGCTGCAGCCACGGTTACCGCAGTAAAAGGGTGCTTGAGACCGATAAAGTGCGCATACTTGGTTAAACGATCAACCACAACTAGTATGGTATCGTACCCACCGGATTTTGGAAGAGACTCCACGAAGTCCATAGTCACATCTTCTTATACGAGCTCTGGAATGGGAGGCTGTAGGAGGCCTGCTGGGCTTCGAGAGTCAGCCTTGTTTTCTTGACAAACTCGACACTCCTTCACATATTCCGCTATTGCCTTCCTCATCCCTGCCCAAAACCATTCTTGGGCCACTCGTAGATAAGTCTTGAATTCCCCAGCATGCCCACCGATTGGCCCATCATGATAAGCCTTCAAAATCTCCTTAAGCTGTGACTTGGGTGATAAAACTATGCGGCCCTTATACAGCAATCTCCCCTTCTCCACTGTGAAACCTTTGAGTTCCCGATCCCCTTGTTCGCATTCTTGCTTAAGGGATTGGACGTATGGGTCTCGATCTAGTTGGGCCTGAATTCCTTCCCAATCAACCCCTCCGACGGACATAAGGCTGCTGCATTCTAGGGTGTCCCTTCCCCTCCGAGACAGGGCATCTGCAGCCTTGTTGGTGATCCCCGYCTTGTATAAAATGGTGAAGTCAAAACCCAGCAGCTTCGACACCCACTTCTGATATTCGGCGCCCACCTCCCTTTGTTCCATTAAGAATTTCGGACTTTTTTGGTCGGTCCTCACCACAAAACGCCTTCCAAGGAGATAGTGTCTCCACTTTTGCACTGCCATAACTATGGCCATGAGCTCCTTTTCATGCACGGACTTCAAACGATTCCGAGGCCCCAAAGTATGACTACAATAAGCTATAGGGCGGTGATTTTGCATTAGCACAGCTCCTAACCCGAAACCCGATGCGTCGACCTCTACCACAAACTCTTGGGTGAAATCGGGCATGGCAAGGACGGGAACAGTTGTCATGGCTTGCTTGAGCCGGTGAAAAGCCTCGGTGGTTGAGTTCCCCCAATTGAAACTATCCTTGCGCAATTGTTCGGTCAAAGGCGCTGCAATTTTTCCATACCCTTTGACGAACCTCCGATAATATCCGGTGAGCCCCAAAAATCCCCTCAACTCCTTGATGTTTTTTGGCATTGGCCAATGTACCATGGCATTGATTTTATCCGGATCCACTGCTACCCTTGAGCCAGAAATCACATGCCCCAAATAGGAGATCTCCGTCCTCCCAAACTCGCATTTCTTTAAGTTAGCATATAGTTGATGTTGTTGCAGGGTAGACAGTACAGTGGTGAGGTGTTGAATGTGAGAGTCCCAATCTTTGCTGTAAACTAGTATGTCATCGAAGAAAACCAAAACAAACTTATGAAGGAAGGGCTTGAAAATGTCATTCATCAACGATTGAAAAGTGGCCGGAGCATTCGTCAAACTGAAAGGCATCACGAGGAACTCATAGTGCCCCTCGTGTGTTCGGAAAGCAATTTTGGGCACATCTTCGGCCTTCACCCGAATCTGGT
The DNA here is from genome assembly GCA_008642245.1 of Bassia scoparia. Classification (NCBI taxonomy): domain Eukaryota; kingdom Viridiplantae; phylum Streptophyta; class Magnoliopsida; order Caryophyllales; family Amaranthaceae; genus Bassia; species Bassia scoparia. Next base: position 67,215 of record SNQN01000947.1, read on the forward strand.
GATACCCGGACTTCAGGTCCAGCTTAGAGAACACCGTTGAGCCAAATAATTCATCCAATAACTCTTCTATGATTGGAATAGGAAACTTGTCCGGAATGGTCTCCTTGTCCAGGGCTCTGTAATCTACGCAGAATCGCCAAGAGCCATCTTTTTTTCGAACCAACAAGACTGGACTAGAGAAAGGGCTGGTGGAGGCTTGAATTATTCCCGCCGATAACATCTCACTTACCAGTTTTTCTATCTCATTTTTCTGCACTTGGGGGTATCGATAGGGTCGAACCCTCACTGGTTCCCCTCCTCCTTTGAGTACAATGGCATGTTCTTTGTTGCGAGTCGGAGGGAGACCTTCTGGCACCTCAAACACTTGATGATACTACTCCAGGATTGGAGCCAGGCACTCGGGAACTCGGGAATGGGTGGGGTCTCATCAAGTGTCCCTGCAGCTTGTAACAACTCTATCAGGATGCCCCCACCTTGCTTTTGTAGAGACTTAATCATAGCCTTCAAGGATACTTGGGTTCTGCAATACTACCCACTTGCCTCCACTCTGAAACTTCATCACCAATAATTTTCAATTCGTGATCACCTCACCCAAATTCTCAAGCCACTGCACCCCTAAGATTAAGTCCGAATTGCCCAACTCTAAGGGTAGGAAATTCTCCGAAATTCGAGCTCCCTGCATATCCACCATCACTTCTCTACACTCCCCTTCCCCCTTAATGGTGGTCCCATCCCCCAACGACACTTGAAACCTCCTTTTACGCACCACCGGAATCCCCAATTTCTCGACGACCACCTTGGAAATAAAATTGTGAGTAGCACCGGGGTCGATCATTATGACCACCGATTGCCCCCCGATTTGCCCGGTCAATTTCATGGTATGAGGGCTAGTCAACCCCACCACTGAGCACAGCGAAACCTCCGCCGCATTGACCGTCACTTCGTCCTCGTTTTCCACCTCGATTTCCTCTTCCCCTTCACCATCCGACTCCACGCCGACAATCACAACACTCAGCTCCTTCTTGGGACACCTATGGTTGACCTCCCACTTGCCATCACAATTGAAACACAAATTATTTTCACGTCGATACTGATATTCTTGTTGAGAGAGCCTTCGGGTTTGAGTGGGTCGAGTATTTTGGGTTGTGGAGGGTGGTTTACTGGTTTGAGGATATTTTGTGGATGAAAAAAGATTAGAAGTCGTTGGGTTTTGTGTGAGTGGGGCTGGGTTGACAGTTGCTTTTGAAGTTGTTGGGTTAAATGAAAAAGGGGTGTTGTTGGGCTTACCTGATCCAGTAAATTGGGATGGGCCTTTGGATGTTGGGTATTTCCACTTCGGCTGCTTCAACTTGTCTTCTACTTTCAATGCTAACTCCATGGCCTGCTTTAAACTTTGTGGCCCATGCAAACGGACTTCCACTTTCACATTGTTTTTAGCCCATTAATAAACTGGCCCAAAGCTAAGGGTTCAGGTATGTTGTCCAAAGGGGCAATGAGTTCAATGAAGGAACGCCGATATTCTGCCACCCCTCCGGTCTGCTCCAGGGCTAACCATTGCTCGTGGAGAGAGCCCGCGGACAGTGATCGGAATTGTCGAAGGAGTAGGGTCCGTAGCTCCTCCCAATGACGAATGGGTCTCCGACGGTTCTCCCACTGGAACCACGACAACACTTCCCCGTCAAACGCCACGACTGTCGCCTCTAGCTTCTCCTCCTCCGATAGATTGTAAAATGAAAAGAATCGTTCAGCCCGCAACAGCCAGCCATCCGGGTTTTGCCCGTCGAAAAGTGGCATGTCCAGTTTTCGAAACTTCCAGTTGGAGCCACCCCCTCCGCCACCATTGTAGGCGCCATGGTGAGGGAAACCCCCCTCCGTACTCTGCGGTCGAAACCCGTACGGCCCACGCTGGTATGATGGTCCAAAACCAGGTGGGTGGTCAGGACCTCGAGTCACCGCGGCCATGAGAAGGCGGATGTCTTCCCGTAGCTTCCCCTGATCCGCTGTCACCTTCAAAAATTCATCACGGATCTGGCGAGTGATATCCTCCATTGTCACCCGCAGTTGATCCATCTTCTCGACCTCCATCTGGACCCCATCTCGGAGCTGATGGAGCTCTTCTTCCAAGGAGTCCAGCCTCTGGCCTTGCGTCGGAGCCATGGCGTGGTCAGGAACGTTGCTCTGATCAGGCTGTATGCAATTAAAATAATAAAYGKAYCAACTTTTAGGGAAATGGCGGCTGTGATATCTGAATATTGATGTGACTCAGTAGGGTACAAGTACTATAATACAATACACTAATTATCTCACTTCTTTTCTGAATGAATCCCCTCATTACCAGCCATTCCTATTTAAAGAACGCACAAAAACACAAAGGACAATAATAAACATAAAAGCATGAAAATAAACTCATTGGACCAGCTGTCCATTCCTTGCTACTGGGCTACTYGGCTGTTGTCCTTCTTCTTCCTTCTTGCATATGTGTGCACGATGTTGGGCTTGGGCCGAGGCATAACACATATTTAAGCTTTTACTGTTTTATTGAGTGTGAGAGTGTGTGAGTTCATCACACACGTATGTATAGACACACCTCAAAAGCATGTACACATCTTTTAGAAAACATAAACATCCCTTTATATGTACAATGATGAGTTCAACAAATTTCGCACCACTGTAGTTGCCCGAACGAATTAGCCTATGAAGGTTGCAAAGGACCTTTAATTGGCTTACGAAGGGGAAAGAGTGGTTGATTTGGACGTGAGAAAAACAGAGTTTGTACCAGAGTTTGGTTTGTGGACAATTGAAAAAATAAGAAGAGCATTGTATGTTGTGGTTAGGGTCACGGTTTCCCCAAACAAGTTGGGGAAGAGTGATTTTTTAAGACCATCTCCAATGTTGAGACTCATTGGAGTTTCTTTAGGAGAGTTTTTTTAGTGAAATATAATGTAAGTTGGTATCTAAATTTAGATACCAATAAGAAAGTTGTTAGGTTCAAATACTCAACTTTCAGTCTCATCTGAGTAAGTTATGAGGAATCCAAGTTCCAATTATTGGAGAGGAAGTGTGGAACAGGAGTGCTGGGGCTTTTGAAACAGAAAATTGGAGAAAAGGATTTGCCAAGTAATACAAACAAAGAAAAGGGAGACCCAAGAGAAATAAGGATGTTAACTCCCTCTTGTTTCATGGAACAGCCCCTAGTTACTGAAGAGTTCACCATCGGAAAAATTTTAGATCATATGAGTTCAAACATTTCAGATTTGGAGATAGACTAACCCCCGAATTTCTTCTTTATTTTTTAAAAAAAAAACAACAAATGTTATTTTAGATGAGACGCTTTGCGTAGGAGTTTGCCCGGGGGGGGGGGGACAAGAGGAGGGAGGAGTAGTGGGAAAGAGTGATCGCAGTTTGTGGGGTTTTTGGGGAAACAAAGAGTCCATCAAATTATAGGGGGCAGTCGCACCATATTGGCAGTTTTGAGTTGATGGAATTCAAACATATTTTGACCAATTCAACATAGTTTTGGGGACAAGAGGGAGGAGTGGTGGAAAGAGTGATCGCAGTTTGTGGGGGTTTTTGGGAACAAGGAGATCCATCAAATTATAGGGGCTGCAGTCGGCCACATATTGGGCTAGTTTTGATGTGATGGAAATTCAATTATATTTTGACCAATCCAAAACAAAAAATATGGGGTTGGAGCATGTTATCCATTTTCTTTTGCAATTCCCTTCCGTCTTTCACTCGCTTGCTCTTAATGAAGAAAGATGTTTGTTTTGTTAAATTAAAAACTAATGTGTCCTCTTTTTCTGTTATGCGTTGTTTAGTGTCTCTCTTGTAATTTCTTTCATTTTCTCCGATTTGGTTTGAGATAGTCAGTGTTTTATAATTTCTGTCTCTGTGTCTGTCATTCTATCGCGTATGATTAGACGAATGTTTCTGTCTAAGAGGAAATAAGTTGTTTATTTTTATTTGGGATATTATGTGGATAATGATTGTCAATAGATCTAGTCTTCTGGTCTGGTCATTCCTATTGTCACATGATTAGACTGAATGTTCTTGTCTAAGATGGGAAATAAGTGTTTATTTTCATTTTTATTTTGTGATATTATTGGGATACTGTGCAGGTGTTATTATCTCAATGTACTGGATCAAATAGYGGAGGGTTTACATTGGTATCCACAGCCAAGGGGACTGCTCGTCTTGATGGTGTGTTCAACATTATCTCCTATGACTCTGTTCCCAAACTACAGGGAACTCTAATGTCATCAGAATTTAAGGTGACCATTCCTGATTTTCATTCATAGTTTGAAATGTGACTACTGGAGCCTTCATTCATAAAATTGCTTCTGAAAAATYAACTGAGCTAAAAAAGTCTAGTTGCTGTTTCTAGGATTTGAGATTGAATCATATCTGGATGCAGAATTAATAAAGAAGCCTGAGTATGATTCAAGAATCAAAACTATTTTGCAGGCAATTAATAACTTWATAAAGGTACTAGCATGAAGCAAGGTCACTTCTAGTGTTGATATATTATAGGTCMTCATAATTACTCTAGGCCATRTGGTATCTACTGGGTCTTTTTTGTGTGTGGTTAGTGAAATTGATTCGGRGATGGTTTTACCTTGTGAATTGTAATTACATGACCAGAAAACATCTTAGTAATACTTTTTATTTATGCAGGTCATCATTGCAGATGAGTCACATTATTTGAAGAATGCTCAAGCAAAGAGGACAACTGCGTCGCTCCCTGTTATTGTGGTCTCTCTTCCTTTCCCTACTTTAGAGCCGTTGAGCAGCTGCTTTTCCTTGCGCGTGTTCCCCCTTTTTTGTTTGTTAAATGCTTTTTACTTCTCAAACTTTTCTATTTGATTTCAGAAAGCCCAGTATGCAATTTTGCTTAGTGGAACTCCTGCCCTGTCAAGGCCTATTGAGCTATTCAAGCAGGTGATTATTTTCTATCAACCCGTGTTTGGCCTTAATTTGGTCCTCTTGTTAATTTATAATTTTTTTAACTAATCATTTTTTGCACAGCTAGAAGCCCTCTACCCTGACGTCTACAAGAGTGTTCATGAATATGGCAATCGGTATTGCAAGGGTGTGAGTGATTCACTTGCTTGGTGGACATATGCTTCAGTGTACATAATTGCATACTTGTATGGTWGTATCATATGTTGWTGACCACAAAATGCTTGTCTCTTATTTTCCAGGGAGTGTTTGGAGTATACCAAGGTTCAAGTAACCATGAAGAATTACACAATTTAATGAAAGCAACTCTCATGATACGTAGACTTAAGAAGGATGTCCTTTTGGAGCTTCCTGTAAAACGCAGGCAGCAGGTAATACTGCTGTCTAGGCTTTACCATGTTGTTGCTTGTACTTTTTGGTTTGTTATGATAATTTCTTTGTCAGGTTTCTTTTTATTGATACCCTCCTGTCTAAAATAGGATTTTTTTTATTCTTTATATTTTTTTTTTTTTTTATTTTTTTTTTTTTTATGTATTTGCTTATGCTTCTAATCTTTCCTTTTATACTTCTGGGCATAGCTAATGTGCTAGCGTTTTTTTGGCAATTTGTGATCCCTGATGGCTAGGTAGTGTGTCAGAAGCATTTCCTCCCTGGATCAGCAAGTGAAATATGAAAGTTTTTTGATATAATATATAAGTTAAATAAGAAGTTGTAAGATGAGTTGTAATGAGTTGTATATGATAACTTAGGCTTTCTCTCTTTTGCTATTATGCAATTATATCAGCATGTATCCAGTAGTCATGTACATTATTCATTGGATTTTACGTGTTATGAAACCTAAAGATGCTGCTTGGTGATTTTTAGGTCTTTCTGGATCTGTCTGAAAAGGACTTGAGACAAATCAAGGCATTATTTCTTGAGGTAATGTATCCTTTCATTGTGTCAATTAGCCTTCGAATATCAATGTACAGTGATAATTGATAAGTTTATTGTTGATGTAGACAATTGCTGTAAATCAGTATTATTGTATATTAACTAGATTCGCAAGGGCTACTTTAGTTCTCTTCAGAAAATTCTCCATCCCCCCTTTGACCCTTTCCTTTAGGTAAAATTAAGGCTCATAACTCTTGCTGGATTTAATTATTCAGGCCTAACACAGCAGCTTTAGACTTTTAGATGTCTGTGGCCCTCTAATGCCCTATAAAAACCCTACAAGCACCTTTGCCAAGGACCATGGTAAAAGGTGTGTAATTTTGCCACTAGGGCAGTAGGGCTACACTCCATCGCTCCACATTGTTCTGTTCATTATGGCCAATTGATTGTCAGTTTGCAACATTTATTTTATTTTGTGAACTTTTGTTGTTACCAACTTACCATAAAAAACCAAAAATAAAGTTACTCTSTCCTACTCTTAARCACTAATATACTTCAATGTCTGTCTTTGTAGCTTAGGGTGCTGAAAGACAGGATTAAGGCTACCAAGTCCAAAGAGGAACATGACTCTCTCAAATTCAATGAAAAGAGTTTGATTAATAAGGTACATTCTTCTGCTAGGGTTTTGGGACACGTGGCTGCGTTGCTTTTATCTGTAATTTATAACTTTTTTTTTCCTGCTGTGCCTCGTGATTTTACAGATCTATACTGATTCAGCGGAAGCTAAAATTCCAGCTGTACTGGAGTATTTGGGAATAGTCGTTGAGGTGAGTTCATTATGTGGGAGGATAAAAGAGGAAAACATGGATCAGGAAAATCAACATTTTTCTTATTAATACGTTTTTGAATAGGTGCTCCACTTTTCTTATACTGTAAAATCTCTCTTAATCACATACCAATGCTAAGATTGCTAACTCTTGATTTTCGTGCCAAAAGAAATGGAGTCTCTATAGGCATAAGAGGGAATAATACTCTTATTGAATTTCCATTTTGAATAATAAGGTGGTTCGTTCRGACTTCATAGTTTTGAATTTTTGTTTATCAATGGAAAAGGACTATGCTCGTTGATTTCAGGGCATACTTCATCTATATTAACCATATATCCTCAAGAAAAAAATTGAAAAGAAAATATTTTGGCGAAAAATTGTAAACATTATAGGTTTAGAGGAGAATGGTACTCTGCACAACAAAATTGCCCACCTACTATAGGTGGATAGATACTTAAATCTTGAAAACATGACTTGTATAACACTATAACTTTAGTATAAAGGAGTATGATTTGGTTGGAAGGAGTTGGAAAAGATATGAAGCGGAAGGATTTGCAAGAGAATGAGGTCTTGATCGTCGGGGGTGGAGGAGGAAAATCTTTGTGGATGTCTAAACTTAATGATCACTTTTTGGTTCATGTAGCCGATCCCACTTATGGGACTAAGGCTTTGTTTTATTGATAGTATAATGTTGCATGGTTAGTTGTGGCCTTGTAGATGGGTTTGTAACTTTAGATAAAGCAATCCCCAAATTAAGACCCTCAAGTAGATATTAGGCTTTGTAACTTTAGATAAAGCAATCCCTAAATTTCAGTGACTTCTCACTTGACCCGGATCAAATGAGAAGCACCCTTAAAAATACATGAATGTGCATGAATTTCATGCAAATGTGCATAAATTCTGGAAAACCAAATTTTTCATGAAAAAAATGCACATTCATGGAAAATTCGTGRYCATTTACTAATAAACTTGTGTACATCTTAGCCATCCATCTTAAAAATCAACGATCAAAATTGCTTCTCACACTTTTCATTTTAAGGGTCCTTCTCATTGGATACTAACCACACACACACACACACCAATTTGGTTACTCTCGGAGCTGCTGAGGTCAAATGTTTTTTGTTTGTTCTTTTGTAACTCTTACATAGCTTATGAAGCTTACAATTAGCCCTCATTTTACTTTCTCACCTTTCACAATTGTGTTAGTCAATCGTTCTTCAGCACTGATGCATTCAGTAGAGTTCAGTTAATCGTTTTTCAGCATAAGGAGTTTTCTGTAGTATTATTAGATAGTTTTAAAAAATATATAACATAGGATAGGGAGATGCTAGCAAATTGAGGAAAATGAACTCTGCTTTTTGAATGGATCATATGTCCCAATATGATCTAATCTATGTCCTCACTTTGACATTTCACCAACTTAAGTCAAACTTAATGTTTGGGTAAATGTGGATGATGTGGCACAATCGGTCAACCGTGAGTCCGTGAACCGTAGATTATGGGGCATAAGATGAGAAATTGTGTGGGATAAAAGATGGGCTATGACTCTATGAGAGCTGTTATATCCCTCTTCCAGACATTATTTTTGGTCCTTTTTGTGATCTTCTTGATCCCTTCCCCTTTTTTGCATATTAAGTATGCTACCATTTTTTTATGAATCCTTCATGTTGCTTATTTGTTTTCCCTTTGGACTCAAAATGAGGCAGGCTGGATGTAAATTTCTAATTTTTGCACACCATCAGCCGATGATTGAAGCAATACATCAGTTCTTACAGGTCAGTTCATGTCCTTTTGTTTTACATTATTTCGGTAAAACCTGTGTAAGCCAGGGTTTAGCATAGAGGTAACCTGCAATCATCCTTTCCTAATTTCTCCCTGGAACACCTTGCCCAATAAAAMAAGACCTTGAGGTTGGATTGATGCTAAACGAACTTCAAACTATGGTTGAGCAAAATTTGATATTCAATACATACAGAATTAGCAACCTCATCTTTCCATATTAATATTGATTTTTTAAAATARATATGCAATATTTAAAATCTTTCAGATTGAATTTATTTATTATCCAACATTTGATTATTTTTGGATATTTCCAATTTAAAAGACTTCATTTATTCGAGTTATTACTCTTCCCCAAATTGGCTAAAACTTGAAGCAATTATGTCAAATATTCCTCTTTATTTCAACTATGTGGTTGGATATTGAATGATATTCCTTTAAATTTCAGGCATCTAAAAATATACAAATATAAGTACCTGAATGTGATCTGATGTGCAATTTATTGGGTCCTTTTTTCTTAATCTGAGTGGATACTAAGAAAGTTAATCCTCCTGGATTATTTGGTTGGTTTTATGTGTGGAGTTCCACCACTATTGAGCTCCAATTCTATGCATTTAGCCTTTTTTTTGTTGTCTTGACATGTACGGACATAATTTTGAATTTCCAGAAGAAAAAAGTTGGTTGCATCCGCATAGATGGTAGTACTCCCGCAGCTTCAAGACAAGCTCTGGTTACAGATTTTCAGGAAAAAGAAGCGATTAAGGCTGCAGTGGTATGGTGACTTTGCCTCAGTACGTTTTTTAGGTTTCATACTTTTTGCTGATTAGGGGTTTCTACAATTAGAACTTCAAAGCCTTTTTTTCTCTTTTTTTTTTTTGAATTTTATCTTGCAGCTGTCAATTAGAGCTGGAGGTGTTGGATTAACTCTAACAGCTGCAAGCACAGTTATCTTTGCTGAGTTATCTTGGACACCTGGTGACTTGATTCAAGCGGAAGATCGTGCTCATAGAATTGGTCAGGTATCTGATTGAATGGGGAAGACACAAATGTTCAATATTCAATCAGTCTTAATTAGAGATGGCAATGGGTAGGGTCTGGGTCGGGTCCGCCTAGACCCATACCCAGACCCGCTCATTTTTTTGAGATCCAGACCCGACCCATTCCTCTTTGGACCCAGACCCGACCCAGACCCAATGGGTCTAAAATTTCTAAACCCAGACCCTTATAAATGGGTATGGGTCTAGCGGGTCTGGGTTGGGTCCAGGACCCATTGCCATCTCTAGTCTTAATGTTTCTGGATCAGATAATATAAACTATTAACATAAAGCTACTTAAACTTCCTAATTTTAGCTTCCTCCCTGTTCTTCTAGGTCTCTTCGGTCAACGTGTATTATCTTCTAGCGAATGATACAGTRGATGATATTATCTGGTATGATTTGAAAATTTTCCTTTTACATTTTGAAACTAGTGATGTGCAGAAYTTGYTCAAGGTGATCCAATGATGATGATGGTAACTAATTGAACTCTATTTTATCTGTTATGCAGGGATGTTGTTCAAAACAAATTAGACAATTTGGGACAGGTTTGTTTTTCTGCTAATTTCATTTCATTGATGTTTCATTACTGTTTGCTACTTTTGGATACTGAAGTGAAAGTCRGATCTCTCTTTTTTCCCCATAATTTGGCWTATTAGGTTTTGGACGGACATGAAAATACCATGGATTGTTCATACAGCCAACCAAGATATAGCCAARCAAGATCTAGCCCTGCAAAGCAGAAAAGACTTAATTCATACAACTCTCCTACTTCAAGCCCAGGGAAGCAGAAAACATTGGACTGTTACCTGAAACGTTGTAGCTCAGACACTGCTGATGGCGAGCCTAGTTTTAAGCAGCCGAGGAACTGAAATGTTTGACAAGGTTATCAGTTATGTAGTACTTCATAGTTGTATACTTGTATTATTAATCCTTCTGTTAAATGTACATAATTCGCGGTGGCTTTGTATCGTAGAACCAAAGCTTGTAAAACTATTTTTTAAAAAGAATTTAATCTTAAAGTCTGTAAAATCCTTTTTTTTTTTTTTTTTTTTAAATTTTTTCCTTTTTGGTTTAATTTTTTTTAATCTTAATCTTCAACAATTTGGTTTAAAAATGAACCCTCACCATTCACCACCTAGAATCTACTATGTCGTCGTTATTAAGATAATAAGGTGTAGAACACATCGGAAACGAAGAATTGAAGAATACAAGTTATTAGTTTATTTTCATTTTTTTTTTGTTTGCTATGATTTTTACCATTGGGCAACTCCAAAATAATTATCTTGAAAGATAAAGATGAGTGATATCGTGCTTTAAAATACTTCATACATAATAAAGTGTATCCTCTTACACTCCATTTTTAAGAATGAATAAATCTGATTTTAGAATATAATAATATCCATTATAGAAGCAATCTATGCAAAACTTTGCTCACAATTACATTAGCAGAAAATGGTACAGGAAGCTTATCACAGCTAGTCTTACGTGCTATATACAAAAGTATAATAATATATGGCTTCAGGAGATGATATTGTGAAATTTGTGACATTCAATGGTCTGCGTTGCCATCATCGTTGCCTGCTTGAATATTCCTCTGCATGATCCAGAAAGACCAGAATATTAATGGCTATGTTCATTTCACTCGGCTACCAGCAGGCAACATAGACGGCGTMGTTCACTTCACTCGGCTACCAGCAGGTAGCAGGAAACCAACAGTATACCTATCAATTGTCCCCCTGCAACTCTGGGTTACGTACATCAGGCTCCTTGGGTGTATTAATGCATTCCAGGAACCAAATTTTGAAAATTGGGTGGACAACAATTGATACCATACACAAAAATTTATGTATCTCAAAAATTGCTGAATCATGCATTCAAGGCACCATCATGTATGTATTTCCTAAAATTATATATTGATAATTTGTACATTCACTGCATGCATGTTCATTTCATGTTTTCAATTAAGAGCAGTGCATATGCATCAATAGCATGAAGTCATGAACATTATTCCAGGGGAAAAAAGAAAAAGAAGATAATAATATTAAAACTAATTTGCTGCATATAATCCGTCACAACAGCATACAATCAACAGCTAAAAGATTTTGCTGCACATTGATTGAAAATTGGGACAGACTTCACCTTGGAAGTAATTCAGAATTGCATCAACAGACATTTCTGAGGTAGAGGACTAAGAGGATGCTATAATACAATATAATGACCCGTGAAGCTGACATCGCCCTTCCTTTGAAGGGAGCCTACCTGGTGCCTTAATATCCTACAAATATCATCATCATTTGTGACTTTTGCGAGCCAATCATTTACAAATTTACATCTCATTATCTTCATTGTCATCACTATCTTTACTGCCATCGTTGTCTTTACTATCATCAGTGCGACAATGCAACTGTCACAGCTGCATGATCCAAAATATTAGAAAGAATAGGCCAAGTTCATAAGTCATTTACAAATTTACATRGCATGCTCAATAATGTCTGTGTAGTGGGCATGTTCTTCAGCTTTAACAACGATAAGCTGCAGAATTGACAGTAATGCTGCATTCTTATAATCACAAAATAGTWATCCATTTTATTCTATAAATGAGCTATATATTAAAGATAACTTCCCTGGTTTTGAGATCCCTAATGAAATACATACCATTTATATAAACAGGACATCAAATCTGCGACAGTTGTCATATTGGCATGATAGCTTCTCAATTGACTTCAATAGAAGATGATTTTGATATTAATATGGGGCAGTTTGCTATAGAAGTTTATACACTGCATCAACAGAAGCTAGAATGTCAGGTTTTTATCAGGAGAGCTAATCTGATAGCCTTTATGTGTTGCGACGATCATCTGTTGCCTTCCTTTCTTCTTCCTCACCATATGTCAGCCACTACAAGATCCAGAATATTAGGATGAATAACCCAGTTCAAGTTCAGAATCATTTTCCACACTTCCATGTCTTATGACTGAATAGCTAGTGAAATTGTTTCGTATCACAGGTTCTCAGCATATAAAGGATGCCATCATTCATCTGCAATGATAATAACAATTCTATTATGAAATGCAATTGCTTTTAGCATGAAGAATTTTTATTTGTTTTTGGAGCAGCACATATGCATCAATCGAATGAAGTTTGACAGTGAATCAACCAATTGAAGATCATATCTATAGTGCTAATATATCAACATAAATCAATCTTATAAACTAAAACAAATAGGTCTCAAGTCTGACCTATTTGCTTAAGGCACACAATGCCAAACAATCAAATTCATTTCCTGTTTTAGTCGTGCTCTTAAGATATAATGATACTTGTTTATAACATTAATTAACAGTTGAACATAAATAATAAATTAAAACTTTTTGGATCTTATATCTTAGGATATAGTGAAGTACCTGTTTTGAACAATGTCAACCGAAGAGATGTGTTGAATGAGGGGCCAGTCCTCCCCAACAATTTTATGGCATCTTTTCGTCAGGCCTTCTGAACAGTCATGTAGTTGAAGTTCCCCGAGGGAGGTGAGTTTCGGCATCCAATCTGGCATGGTCTCTAATCCTTTGCAATTACCTATCTGAAGCGTTTTAAGGGCTGACAAGAACTGCATCCAATTCGGAAGATGCACTAGATTCGGCAGGTTTACTAATGATAAGAGGCAGAGTGATTGATAAAAGGGTGGCCTTGTTGACATACCAATGCCAATCTCATTCTCTCCTTCAGATAAGTTTAGCATGTCGCATGATTTAATCGACAAAGTCTCCAAGGCAGAGAGATACTCCAATCCTCCAGACATCACACCCCTTATATTATAACAACTTCGAATTTCCAAGGAAACTAACGAGGATGAGCAACTACGAAACACTTCCTGAGCTTCTCCCAAACTCTCTACTATATCATCCTCCCGTATAAACAGCGTGTCAAGGCACTGAAAAGACTTTACAGGCATCTTATTTAGCCATGCCACATTATCTATTATCATCTTTCTTAACTTGGGAAGACCGAAAGAACAAGATAGTGCAGAATATGGTGTTGTACTACTGCTACTATCTCCCTCCACATTTTCATCCCCTATTTCTTCACCGAGCCTATTTAATTGCACGCTTTCATTAGAGCAGCAGAATTTTAACAGTTCTAAGTTGGGTAACAATAGCTTACATTTTAACTCTGGACATGTAAAAATCATTAATGATTTCAGTTGAGGAAACAATAGTGGAGTCATGCCAGCACCCCATTCTTTCAACTGCAGCAAATTGCTCATCCGGAGTGATTCTAGACTTGGAAAGGATAACGTTCCGACTGTCGTCAGCCTTCCATCAGACATGTAAGCATCTCTGCTACCTCCAAGATTATTATGATCTTCAATTATGTACTTCATATTATTCAAGTGAGAAAGTTCAAGGTATTTTAGAAACGGAAGAGAACCTAGGCACGTCAGGTACTTCAGACCACACCCTGATATAACCAATGTTCTCAGGTTAACCAGTTTTACAAATTCTTTAGGCAACTCTTTCAGTAACCAGCACCCACCTAATTTTAAAGTCTGCAAGTTATATAGTTTAAGGATTGATTTTGGGAGCACATACAAATAATTATTATCCCGGAGATCAGTACCTCAAATGCACCAATTCACCAATTGAATCTGGTAAACTAGCTACTTCAGATGAACTCAAGTCCAACACCCTCAGACACTTCCAATGTCTTAACAATGCTTTCAAACTACTTGTATTAGATAAATTAATCAATTGAGCTAAACAAAATACTGGGCCAACATTACCTTCAGAAAAGAGATACGAACGAAGGCGAGTCTTTGTGAAAGAGTGTTGTGACAATTCACCAGACACATAAGCTAGATGCCATGCTTTTTCGTTCACAATGTTGAAAGCCAAATTTGGTACACAACAAATTTCCTTCCTGCTACATTTCGTGCCAGATCATGCATCTTACAAGATATGATTTCACCAAATGAATCACAAACTACATCTTGAAAAAAGCATCTCTGTAGCAGTATAAAAAAGTATTCCATAGCAGAATCTTCCATACTTAGAGCATCATCTAATGGAACGATGTAGCCTTGCGCCATCCAAAGGCTTTTCAAAGTATGTGGTTTTAGTATAGAGCCTTTTGGAAACAACACACAATATGTGAAACAACTCTTGAGTGGGGATTCAAGTTGATGGTAGCTCAGTTTAAGTATAGACATGATATCATCCTGAGTTTTTCTAAAATTGCATAATCCAATTTTTTGAAATAACAGCCATTTACTCTTGTCTTGACCATACAAAAAGCTTCCGGCCACTCTAATTGCAAGTGGAACACAGGCACAAACTTCAACAATTTCTTGTCCAATTCTGACTAATTCATCTTGAGGAGTTGATTGCTCTGAACCAAATGCTACCTTCTTAAACAAGCACCATGCATCTTCTTTTGACAAGCCTTGCAGTTCAAGTGTTACTGAATCATCTTAAAGGTTGAGGTGTGGAGCAAGGTTGAAATGGTGAAGAAGTGGAGTGCTGCTGCATGGCGGGGCGCCAGAAGTTTGGCGTGGCGCCATTTGAATCTGGAACAAGCAGGAAGCAAAGCAAAGGAGGCAGTGGCCTGTGGCTTGGCGCCATCCTGGTGGCGCGGCGCCATTAGGATGGCGGCCCGCCATTCTGTTCTGCCCATTTTGCGGTTTTGGCTCTGTTTTTAGCGGTGGAAGCGGTGCTTATATAAATAGCTTCTTTTGCTTTTCTTATTTGATCAGATTGTATCACAAAACATATAAGAACTCTCTCTAACTCTCTCAAACTCTCTAAACTAGGTTTAAGCATAGATTTGAGGTTAGCTCTGCAATTTATTCAATTGGAGCTTGTGTAAGAGTTTGTTCATCATTCATCAATAATCAAAGTGCTACAAGGGTGGGTTTTTCTCCCGGTTCTCGGGTTTCCCACGGTAACTCTATCTCACTAAAATCTCTTTAATTTCTTCTTGTTTACTTGGTTGTTCTTGTTGGTTGCTTGTTCTTGATTAAGTATTGGATTATACTTGTTCTTGTGTTTGTTCTTGCTTGTTTGAGCTTGTGTTGGACTTGTCTATTGCCATAACATCATCATCTCCTATAATTTTTGCTGTCTTATGAGAGCGAGTAGTTACAACAATCGATTTTCCCTGCTGACCTCCCAACAACAATTCTTCTAACTTGAGCCAATGATTGCGATTCTCAGTCCATACGTCATCTAAAACAAGCATCTTTTGCTAGTTAATTCTGACCGAACTTGGCTTTGCAACAACTCCTTAGTGGACTGCTCATGAATTTTACCAGTAGCTGCGATAAGAATCTTAAGAAGGATCTGCTCTACTTCCAATCGTTCTTGATCATGATCAGAGACACAAATCCATATCCTTAAAGGGAATGCACTCCTGACTCTTGCATCATTATAAACCAATTGGGCAAGAGCAGTTTTCCCCAACCCTCCAATTCCCACTATTGTAAGGAAAGAAACATCTTTATTATAAGAGTTACTCAAAAGATGATAAACAGTCTTCTCCACTTCGTCTTCTCTCCCAACGATGTGATCCTCATGCACATAAGAACAAGTTTCCTCCCTTCTAAGCCTAATAGGCTGGGTGTCGATACTAAAGCCAAACTGAGCATGATTGTTTGCAATAGCATCCAACTTTTTACGAATCTTCTTAACCCCTTTAGACATATTATAAGCCACCCCAAGAGGGTTGTAACGAAAGCAGAATGTACTCACCTTTTTGCACGTTTTACCACTTTTGATGAGTTGCTTCTGTTTAACCATGGTGACGAAGTTGTCGAGCAGATCATCAGCATCATAAACAGCATCTTTCAGCTCCTCAATATACAGTTGTGCTTCATGGTCGAGGTCCTGCTTGGCTTCTGCATCTAAGAGTACAGCCTTGACAGTGGAAATGGTGCGTTCGAGGTTTTCAAGTTGAGATTTATAGCCCAAAAGAGAACACATCTCTTGCAGATCCTTACACTGCAGGGCTGCAAACAGTGTTTGAGCAACAGACAACACTGTTCCCATGTCCATTGTTAGGCTTTAGAGTTGAGTAGGGAAGATGTAAAGTAGATTGCAGGAAAAAAAATATACATATACCAAGTAAAAGAAATGTGAGTGTGTATGAAATGTGATTCAAGATGCCAAGATGGTGACAACCAATAACAATAAGCAATCTATATTCTATAATCTACAAGTATATCACAACACAATAGTATAGTCAAAAAAGCACTCAGCAATGAGCTTCTTTATCAGGTACCTTCATTGTGGTTTCTGGTTTCATTACATTTTTTTAAAACTCTAGGACCCGTTCAGCGTTAAGTGGTATTCTTTTTTTTTTTTAAATACTCCGTATTATGTCAAATATTTTATAGAAAAGATTATTTTTTTTGAAATAAAAATAATTCATTGATAAAAGAGTTATGCAACATTACAAAAGAGATCAAAGACAATAAATACAAAGTAAACTGAATCAAATAAAATTACTTAGACATATTGGAAACGTGATTTTGAAAACTGACACAACTAAATAGTTCAAACAACTCTTTTGGTTTCTTGTTTTTTCGATTTTTTTCTTTTAGTTTTGTCAAAAAATTGAAAAATTGAAAAATCAAAACGAATGACCTTTAAGTTTTACCAAACATCTTTAATTACTTGAAACAACTGCTCAATTTATTATTTAGGTACCTTCCTCTTGTTTTCTTCATAAATTCCACCTCAACTAGTGTTGCTTAAAAATGTGCATGGTATAACCGATTATACTTAGAGCTAAGTCTGATCATTCTCAATTTTTTGTTCATTTGCAACTTTAAATGAACACTTATAAATAAGCTGTTTTGGCAAATGAACAAAAAAAGTGTCTTGTTGTACTTAGAGAGAGTTAGGTAAAACCGATTGTAGCATGTAATTTGCCGTGCTGCTTCATACGAACTTTAAAGATTTTTTTACTAAACTGAATTTACTTAAAGGATTGCCTGAGGAAAGCAAGGCCTCATTTTCTAATGATTTACCACMTCAGGAATTTCCATCTTGCTTCCTGGTCTTTTACAATAGTTGCAACCGAATCTGAGCAATGTGAGCATGTTGCTCCAGTCGAGTAGCCTATACCTATCTGAAGTTCTTCAAGAAAATTACATTTAATAGTGCTGAAAGTACTACCATTCCCATACACAAAACAAACTTCTGGTAACAATTAATATGGCCCTTCATACTGTAACACACCCTCCAAATCCAAACTCGGATAATGAACTGTTTTTTTGGTAATAAATAAAATAAAATCTGGAAGCAACAAAAGGACAAAATGGAGCCTCAGAGCAAAACCGATTCTTCTGCAGCACGAATCGAACTAGAACATTACTCAAGATGCTTCCATGCAATTCATGGTCCTTCAATTCATTCAATGATTGAGTACAATTCATCTGAAACTATAAAATCGAGCAAGATTGCTTGAAAATTAAAGTGACGTACTATTGGTATCTGCTATTCTGCTAGAAGAAGAGTAATGAAATAAGATTGCTAGAAGAAGCACCTTAACCCAAGCAAGAATCTATGTTACTGATAAATATGCATACAAGAGCAATGAAATAAGATCCTTAAAGCTGATGATGATAAAACATACAAAACACCCCATTTTCCTTTTCCTGCACATGATAACAGAAAAGAAAAAGAAAACAGAAGAGGAACAAAAAAAAAGGAACACGAGAACGAAGATTCAACTAACTGATTCAAGATTTCTAGATATGTAAGAGCCACATAAATGATCTCCAAGTTCATCAAGGGTGAAAGCTGTTAGTTCTGCTTTTAAATTGAAGTGCATCTGATTATACTCCTGATGACACAGGCATGTCTATTTCCTCTCAGACCTTTGACTAGGTTGATTGTCATAGTTCCTTGTAGATAGAGGCAGTCAATAGAACTGCATATAAGTTTCTTGTCGCTTTGTCTTGTGTAACTAGATATTACTGATCACGTTATCATCTGCGAGAAATGTAGTATTCTTATAATTACAGAATAGAAATCCACCTCTATGGTAAGTAATAAAGTTAAAAAAAATAGCTTCCCCTGTTCTATGAAATCCAAACCAAATTTGTAGCAGGTAGTTCTCACAGTCACATTGGCATGAGATAGATGAAACTCTGTATAATTATTTCCTGGATAAACTAAAACAAAATGGCCGAATTCATCACCCAATGAAACAATTATGGTCTTTATGGATGACCAGATGCTTAGGGATACACATTGTCAGACATCAAAACAGATTTCACATTAA
The DNA here is from genome assembly GCA_008642245.1 of Bassia scoparia. Classification (NCBI taxonomy): domain Eukaryota; kingdom Viridiplantae; phylum Streptophyta; class Magnoliopsida; order Caryophyllales; family Amaranthaceae; genus Bassia; species Bassia scoparia. The sequence goes on from SNQN01000947.1 coordinate 85,969, forward strand.
CTGATGGATCATGTTGGTCTAGTATTGGAAGTGAATTAGTGGTTTTTGTAGCATATTGATTGAAAAATGGGAGAGAAAAGAAATTCTAGACTTTGTTTCTGTAAAGTACCTGGTTCTCAATTGATATCAATGGACTCTATGTGTCGAATGAGGGACCAGTCCTCCCCTTTGAATTTATGGCATCTTTTCTTGATGTATTCTGAACAATTGTGCAGTCGAAGTTCCCTGAGGGAGGTGAGCTTGGGCATCCAATCCGGCATGCCTAATAATCCTCCGCACCAATTGATCTCAAGGGTTTCAAGAGCGGACAAGAACTGCATCCAATTCGGAAGATTTCGAAGACTTGGAAGTGCTTTCAACGATAAGTGTCGAAGGGATTGATGAAAGGGTGGAGCGGACGAGAACTGCACCCAATTCGGAAGATTCTCAAGACTTGGAAGTGCTATTAACGGTAAGCGTCGAAGAGATTGATGAAAAAGTGGGGTGGGCGAAAACTGAACCCACTTCGGAAGATTCTCAAGACTTGGAAGTGCTTTAAACAATGAGTATCGATGGAATTGATGAAACTTTCTATTTTCTTCTTCTTCAGATAAGCAAAGACTTGGGCAAAAACTAATGTGCAAAGACTGCAGTGCAGAGAGATGCCCCAATCCTCCAGTAATCACGCTCCTCAATTTGTTGCAATTTACAATTGTCAAGGACAGCAACGAAGCTGAGCAACATCGAAACACTTCCCTGACTTCACTCAAATTTTCTATCTCTGTGTCGCACCCTACGAATAGAGTTTCAAGACACCGGAAAGACTCCACAGGCATCGTATTCAGCCATGTCAAGTTGTCTATTCTCACCCTTTTTAACGTGGGAACACCATAAGAACAAGAGGATAATGGAGCTAATGCCATACTACGCCTATTTATTTGCAGGCTTTCATTCACATTTTCCAAACCTAATACCTCTAGTTTGGGCAACAATAAATTACATTTCATCTTCGGACAATAATGAATAAAAATTGATTTCAACCGAGGAAGCAACAAGGGGGTCACCATTGAATGCCCCAATGATCTCAACATCGACAATCTGTTTAGATGTAGCATTTCCAAGGATGGAAAGCATAAAAAACCTTCAACACTTTTAATAATGTACTCCACTTCCTCCAACAAATTAAGTCTCAGGTACTTAAGATGGGGAAGACCTACTAGGCATGTCAAGTCCTTAATCTCACACTCTTCTATAACCAATGTTCTCAGGCTAACCAATTTTCTAAAATCTCTTGGTAACTCTTTTAACTTCTTGCACCCACCTAATATTAAGGTTTGCAAATTATATAGTTTTGCAATTGATTGAGGGAGCACTTCCAACTTAGAATTCCCCCAAAGATCCAAATACCTTAAATGCAGCATTTCACCAATTGAATCAGGTAAGCATTTTATGCCTGAATAACTCAAATCCAACACCCTTAAACACTTCCACTTTGATAACAATGCCTCTAAAGTTTTCGCCGGTAGGTCCATCTCCCAATCTACTAAATGTGGGCCAACATAGAAACAAGAACGAAGCCGAGACTCTGTGAAAGAGAGTTGTGCTAGTTCTCTAGATAACAATGCAAGATGCCGAGCATTTTTGTCCACGCTGTTAATAGAGATTTTTGTCAAGCAAATCTCTTTCCCTCCTACTTTCTGAGCAATATCATGCATCAAATCATGTATCTTACATAACATGATACCACCATATTCGTCATAAACTACATCATGAAGAAAACATCTCCGTAGTAAAATCGAAATGTATTCCTCAGCGGCATCCTCAATACTTTGTCCATCATCTAATGGAACAATATAACCTTGTGCCATCCAAAGGCTCTTTAAATCACACACATCTAGCTCATAGCCTTTTGGGTACAATGCACAATAAGTGAAACAACTCTTGAGTGGGGATTCTAGTTGGTGATAACTGAGCTTTAGTATAGGCATGATATCAGTCTGGCTTTCTCTAAAGTTGGACAGTCCAATCTTCCGAAATGATTGCCATTTACTCTTATCTTGCCCATATAAAAGACTTCCGACCACTTTAATAGCAAGAGGAACACGAGCGCAATCTTCAACGATTTCCTGTCCAATTTTGATCAAATCATCAACAGGGTCTGAATTTCCCGAACCAAGTGCTACCTTCTTAAACAAGCGCAATGAATTTTCCTTCGACAAACCTTGTAGTTCATACGTTATTGCACCATCTCCAACAATTCTTGCTGTTGTATGCGAGCGTGTAGTCAGCACAATCCAACTACCTTGTTGACCTCCCATTAAGAACTCCTCCAACTTGAGCCACTCAATGCGCTTCTCAGTCCATACATCATCTAAAACAAGCAAGTATTTTTCACCAGCTATTTTTCTCCTGACTAGGCTTTGCACCAGCTCCATAGTTGGTACCTCGTGATTTTCACCAGTAGCTCCAATGAGAATTTTACGAAGTATCTGCTTTATATCCAACTCTGGATTATCATGGTCGGAGACACAAGTCCATATTCTCAAAGGAAATGCATTTTTGACCCTTGCATCATTGTAAATCAGTTGAGCAAGGGCAGTTTTTCCCAATCCTCCGATTCCCACTATACCAAGGACAGAAACTTCTTTTCTGGAATCGTTCAGCAGATGACTTACAATCTTCTCCACATCGTTTTCCCTCCCAATCACATTACCCTGATACACATAAGAACAAGTTTCCTCCCTTCTACGCCTAATAGGCTGAGGGTCAATACTAAATCCAAAGTGAGAATGATTATTTGCAATAGCCTCCAACTTTTTACGAATCTTCTTAACCCCTTGCGACATATTATAAGCAACCCCAAGGCGGTTGTAACAAGAAAAGAAGGTACGCACCTTGTTGGAGGCATTCCCATCATTGGTAAGTTGCTTCTGCTGCTGGACCATAGTGACAAACTCATCAAGCAGATCGTCAGCATCATAAATTGCATCCTTGAGCTCCTCGATATAGAGTTGTGCTTCATGGTTGAGCTCCTGCTTGGTCTCTGCATCCAGGAGCACAGCCTTGACAGTGGAGACGGTGTGTTCAAGGTCTTCAACTTGGGATTTATAACCCAAGTGTGAGCACATCTCTTGCAGCTCCTTGCACTGCAGAGCTGCAAACAAAGTTTGAGCAGCAGACAAAACTATTCCCAGATCCATATATATTTTGGCTTCAAAGATGAGTAGGGAAGTAGGTGAATATGTGAGAGCAGTTTAATTTGCAGAAAGAAAGGGAAGCGAGAGTGTATGTGAAGTTGTGAGTGTGACAATAAACTAAAAACAAATCAGGAGTATCTTCTTTTTTATAACACGACAAGAGAATGAATAAATAAAAACGTTGAGCTTAACAATTTCGCTTATTGATTAGTGGGTGGCTGGTGGAGGGACATAGTATAGGATTATAATCGTCAAAAGATTACTGAACATCTAGTGGTGCTTTATATTCCTTTATATAATTAGTGTACGTTTTGAATGTTTTCTGTATGGTAATATGCAATCCTATAGCCTATCGTGTGTGCGTGTGCCGAGACATTATCATTATTCTCCTTTCCTTGTTCTTGCGCCACATGCAGCAAAGAATAGAATTAAGGGATTCGGATCTTATAAGGCCCGCTTTAAGAGATAGTTAAAAAAACATGTTAGATTTAAGAGATTTTAAACCTCCATACAAACAAATGTGACCAATTCGTCATGGGGATTTGACTGTTCATGCGTATTATAGACGTGTAGTTAGCACAATCAACTTCTCGGATGACCTCAAGAAATAATCTCCACTTAAGCATTAATGAATTCTCGGTCATTATCATCATACCAAGCAAGTATTTATTGCTTGTTAGTTTTCCCTAACTTGGCTTTGCAAACTCCTTGTTAATCCTTATGTGTTCATGGTTTTGAACAGTAGTTTAAGTGAGAATCGTATGAAGTATATGTTCTACACCAACTGTTCTTGAGACAGAGTCATATCGTTAATGGAATGCACTTATTGTTAAAATTGCAAACTTTAACAATCTATTATTAGTTTTTGAATAATTTGTTTGAGGTTAATATCAACGATTGATAATAAATTAATAATAACCATGCATTTTAGAATAAGAAAGTTATATAAAAATATTAATTCATTGTAGAATGTATAAAACAGAAGAAAAGAAATAAGAAAAAGAGAAGCTAGAGAGAAGGAATTAAAAGGAGATATAAGAGGAAAGTTTATATATATTGAATAATATTTTAGAGAGAATTGTATTTTTATGATCCTGGTTGTTACATTATTTGTATCTTCTTTATTAATCCATAAATATTGATTAGCATTCGTAAATGGTAACTATTAACTGTATCAGGAGCACGTTATCGGTTTTTAACATTATACGTTAAAATGTCGACCAACTTTGTTCAACCACAAGTACCCCAATTGTCCAAAGACCAATATGAAGATTGGTGTATCAAAATGAAAGCTTTATTTGGCTCCCAAGATTTATGGGATGTTGTGAGTGTTGGTTTCGAAAAACCATCTGATGAAACAAAGACTCCTTTAACTAAAGAACAGAAAGAAGAGTTAAAGGAAAATCAGTAGAAAGATCAAAAGACATTGTTTTTAATCTATGCAGGTTTAGATCGTGAAACATTTGTGAAGATATCAAATGCAACCACAAGCAAAGAAGCTTGGGATATCCTTGCAACTATATTTAAAGGTGTCGAGAGGGTTAGAAAAATCCGTCTACAAGCATTACGAAGTGAATTTGAAGAAACAAAGCTCACAGAAACTGAATCTATTTCTGATTATTTTTCGCGACTTCTAACAAATGTTAACTAACAGAAACAGAATGGAGAAAAGATTGAAGATGTTAAGATCGTGGAGAAAATACTACGATCATGCAATTAAAAATTTAATCATGTGTTACCAGCGGTAGGGGAATCAAAAGACATTGATACATAATCAATAGAAGAGCTCATGGGATTACTTCAAGTGCATGAACAAAGAATTCAGAAAAATGATGGACTAGTTGTAATCGATCAAGCACTTGAATAAAGATTCACATCAAATGAACAAAGAGGTGGAAATCGAAGAGGAAATTTTCGAGGACGAGGTAGAGGTCGTGGTAACTACCAACCTCGCAACCAAAATAATGAAAGAAGTTTTGGCCAAGGAAGAGGGTCAAATAGAGGAGGAAGAATTTTCAACGAACGTGGTAAACAAAAAGACATTCAARGCTATAATTGTCAAAAATATGGACATTATGCWTCAGAATGTTGAAGCAAATAAAAGGATCACGAAAATCATTTGAATTTCGCTGAATCATCCAAAAACAATGAAGAAAGTCCTACATTATTGCTAGCACGTGAAGAGGCTAGTAATCAACAAGACATGTGGTTTTTCGATTTCGGTGCGAGTAACCACATGTGTGGCAGAAGAGAATATTTTATCGACCTTAATGAGAAGGTACAAGGTAATGTTAGTTTAGGAGATTAATCCAAACTACAAGTTGAAGGTAAAGGGAAAATATGTATATTTCAAAGGAATGGAAATGAAGAATACATTTCCAATGTTTAATATGTGCTAAATATGAAAAGCAATATCCTGAGTATTGGGCGACTGCTTGAAAAAGGGTATATTGTTCACATGGAGGGTAATATTCTTCTACTTAAAGATAAGAGTGGAAGACTTATTCCACATTCAAAGTTGGCGAAGAATCGCATGTTTCTACTGCATCTTAATACTGAGGTACAAAAGTGCTTCTATAGTGTTATTGAGAACGAGTCATGGAAATGGCATAAACGTTTTGGGCATTTACATTTTAATGGCCTAAAACTTTTGCAATCGAAGAATATGGTGCATGGTCTGCCTACAATTGAAGATCCTAAACAGGTTTGAGAAATATGTACAGCGGGTAAACAAGCTAGACTTCCATTTCAGAAGGGATTATCATGGAGAGCAAAAGCACCATTAGAATTGGTGCACACAGATATTTGTGGACCATTGGAACCAATATCTTTAGGAGGTAATCGTTATTTTATTACCTTCATTGATGATTATAGCAGGAAATTGTGAGTGTATATGTTAAAGGAGAAATCAGCTGCATTTGATACATTTACGCAATTCAAAGCTCGGGTGGAGCTCGAAAGTGGATATAAGCTYAAAACCTGAGATTAGATCGAGGGGGTGAATATAGATCAAAWATATTCAAAAAATATATTCAAAAATTATTGCAAAAATACTGGAATACGACAACAATTCACAACCTCTTATACACCACAACAAAATGGAATTGATGAGAGGAAGAATCGCCAATTCTAGACATGACACGAAGCATCTTGAAAGAAAGGGGATTGCCGAAGAAATTCTGGGCGAAGCTYTTYCGTGGAAAAACAACTTATATTCTTAATCGTTGTCCTATGAAAAGTGTTAAAAATATGACTCCACAAGAAGCATGGAGTGGTGAAAAGCCAAATATTGAACATTTGAGAGTATTTMGGTGCATTGCCTATGCTCAAATACCTCAAGCAAATAGAAAGAAGTTGGATGATCGTGGTGAAAAATGTATCTTTATTGGATACAGTTCACAATCCAAGGCTTACAAATTATATAATCTAATCACTGGAAAGTTGATTGAGAGTAGGGATGTAATATTCAGCGAAGGAGAATCTTGGAAATGGGATGACCAAGAAAAAGAGAAAGAGAAAATTGTGTTTTAAGAGTATGGTGATGTTAAGGAGAAGAGTTATGAACTAACTCCACCAAGAACTCCAAGAAATAATAATGATTCATCATCATCGTCACCATCAACTGAAGGATCAGATTCATCATCATCAAAAACACCTCTTAAGATGAGAAGCTTAAGAGACATCTATGAGAATACAATTGAAGTTGAGGAAGTTGATTATTTTGCCTATATGCAGATCATGAACCAATCAATTTTGAAGAAGCTATTGAAGAAAAAGAATGGATTTCTGCTATGAAAGAAGAGATTCAGTAAATAGAGAAGAATAATACATGGGAGCTCACTACATTGCCAAGAGGTCATAAGGCTATTGGTGTAAAATGGGTATATAAGATCAAGAGAGGCGCTGATGGAAGCATCGACAAATACAAGGCAAGACTTGTAGCAAAAGGTTACAAACAAAAATATGGAGTTGATTATGACGAAGTATTTTCTCCTGTAGCTCGATTAGATACAGTAAGATTGTTGATTTCACTTGCAGCACATCATAAATGGAAGATATACCAGCTTGATGTTAAATCTGCTGTGGTGATTTTGGGTTGTGACTTGTATTACCAAGTCTCACGTTTGTTTTGTTTGGTCTTGGCGTGTATTGATAAATACAAGTCAAGGTGGAGA
>SNQN01000947.1:94604-113136 GCA_008642245.1 Bassia scoparia
ATTTCTGATTTGTGATCGAAACAATTGCATATGGCTTTGATTCAATTTCTGTGTTCGATTATTTCTTCATTGCTTTATCACTAACTTCACCAATTTGGTTTTGGTTGGTTTTTTTTCGATTTTTTTTGCATTGATTTTGTAAATTTAATTGCTATTGTTGATTGCTTGATTATTTGGTTTATATCCTAAGTTGCACTTGAGCCTGTTTATAACTGTTCGACAGGGATATGTAATATAAGTGTCGGACCGGTCATTTCAGGGTATATTGCATGATTTTGGCTAACATGAAGGAGGTGGAGTCGAAGGAGAGAGAAGTCGAAGCTGTTTTGTCGAGGATTAAGGGTTTGGAGGAGGAAGTAGTCTTGCAAAAGAAGAAGGTTGCGTTGCAGGAGAAAGAGCAGGGTGAGAAGTTGAAGGAAGTCGAGGAGAGTAGAGAAGAGATCGAGTTGACGAGGAGAGAAATGAGCGAGAGCCGATTGGTGTTGGAGGAGAGAGAGAAGGAGGACAAACTTCAGACTGTAAGTTGAAAATTATAATTTTCTTTGTTATATATCTTGGACATGTTGAATTTATGCTTTTCTCCATGTCTATATGTATGCAGAAAATAGTTTGGATAAACTTCAGACTGGGGAGATTCTGTCAGATACATTCCTACAAACAAGTGCAGTTGCTTCATCCTCCATCCGCTCGTCTGATGACATACAGTTGATGTGCAGAGTAATGGACGCTAAAGGTCTAGGATCATATTTAATTCTGCATGTCAATCACTATGATATGCTGAATGATGACAATTTGAATAATATTAAGTAGCTAAGAAGTTTCCCTTGCATTGATTATTGTAGTTTCAAGTAAAAGGAAAGCACCTAAATAATCACAATTTGTAAAAGTACAATAGTTAAGACTCTGCTCCTTGTAAGAATGTCTCAATTTAAAAGCTGAAGGAACCACATGATTCAATATTGCATTTCTAAATCATCTGATTACATTGCATTTCCTCTTTTAGAATGTATGTCTTTGCTCACTTCCTTAATCCTCTTGAACGGGCGAGGTATAGAGTGGATGGGGCTTCGTTCTTGTTTGAATGCTGACTTGTTGGTTTGTTTTTAATATGCAGTGATGGGAGGATAAAAGTAATTGGTGGATATAATATTGAAGCCCTTCTTACATCCCCAAAACAAATGCCTRACAAAAATTTGGAGGTACTTTWACTGAGAAATTTTAGTTTGAAACAAGTTCCATGTRTATTSKTTGCCCTATTTYTTGGTGCAGTTAACTGAAACATCATATGTTCATAAAACTATTTGATACAATTAAGACAATATCTTTATAATCTTTTTTGAAACCTTAGGTGCTCCCTACAGGTATGCTAATTGTTTCAGCCTAAAGTTTTCTGTATAATGTATTGATAATGAGATTAGTAGAATATGAAGCAAAATTAAAGACATCTGTGGTGGTGGGATGCCTAGACTTGTGGAGCACAAGAGAAGGGAAATGCCATGTATGCATTAAGAGTTGAGCTTGAAGTTATATAGTATTTGGAATAAAGTCCATATTCATGGTGGTTTTTTACTTGAATTAGAGTACATGATTTATTCTCAAATATTTACCAGACAAAATCTCTAAGTTTTACCATCTTTCTTCTCTAAGTCCAAGCCTAATACCTCCATGTGAGCGCCATTTCCCGGGAAGGGGTAGTTTGATGACTTTGATATATTTTGCATGCCATACTTAGGGAGGAATTATTGTTTGCCACATGGAAAAGCCCGGTTTACGCACAAACATTCATATTAGTGACGTTGTCTCCTTGGAGGTTGAGATTGTTGTTGTTGAGGAATTTTCCATGAATTTTTATTTTTTTTGGTTATTTTGCATGTATTTGTTAGTATTGTGTGTTTTGTGGTTTGGAAGCCTATAGTTGGCACTATGTAGGATGGTTTAGTATTGCCTGTATTGTTGATGAGCAATGAAACGAGAACAAGTGGAATTAACAGGGAGAATTAACATGACCAGGCTAGACTTTAGGGTAAGGACAGTGTTGTCATATTGCAACTTCTAGGTTGTGCAAATGGATACACTATACAGGATGGTTTAGGTTAGTCTTCTGGGTTCCATACTGTCAGGGTCCGAAAGTAGCTGGCAACAAGGTTGTAAATTAGGATTCTACATTGGATCGTAAGTTCGTAACGTTCCTATAAATTGAATCATGGAATCTTAAGATTTTAAAAACATCGATAATCATGTCATACTCAATTTTTATTAATAGAGTTGATATTATAAGTTAAAAACACTATTAATTGTTGAAAATAGTTGTTTAACCCACTAATAGGCAAGTGACAATATATACCTCCTATTAGTTCTCGTGTGCATCGTTTAAATTTGTGGGGTTTCCGTTAGTGTTGAAAATGCGTAGAATCGATTTGATCCTAATGGAATTGTTGATCGCATTTGAATCGTAAACTGTAAGATTTTAAGATTTAATCGCAAATTTAATAACTATGGGTTGGCTTATGTGGACTTGGGTGGCTTACCCTTCCAATAGGTTCTCCATGAACCTTGATGAGATGAAGTAGTAATTATAACATGAAGTGTTGGAAATTTGAACATATTTTCACCTGTCTTCAAAATTTGAACATATTTTGAGCTACTCTTTCTTTTTGTAAATGCAAGTTGTGTGTAAGTAATTTTCTGCTGTGAGCCTGAAATTAAATGATCACCTAATTATACAAAACTTTGTCTCTCATTTTTTTTCTTGACACGTAATCATGTTTGCTGAGTAAATCTTTTTGTTGGCTATGATGCCAGATTAAGACATTAGTTGCCCTTTTTTTTTGGTATTCTAAACTTTGCCTTCTTTTGCCTCCTTTTGACAGTTTATGCAAAACCAAGGTTTCTTGGTTGGTGTATTGAATGATAATGATATTCAGGTGAGTTTTCAATCATCTCTTCATGTTGCTTGTCATATTTTTAGAAATTTCATGTCCTCTGGATATTCATTTGAGTATGGATGCCTCTTGTATTCTGGCACTAGGTATTTTAAGTGTGTCTGCTTTATTTTTATTTTAGCCTGGATTCCCATAACAGATAGCGTAACAAAAATTTAAGAAAAAGAAATGGCATATGTATATTAGGATGGTTGTCATACTTGTCAGCACAAGGACTCATAGTCAGTCAAAATGCAATAAGGGTCTAATATAAGTAGTTAAGCTGAAATTAACTTAAAGAATTATCGGTCTAGTGGGTCTTTCGTTATCGGTAGGATGTTTATCCTTGAAATGCCTACTTTCTGCATATTTTAATTATTGCTCCATTGGAAGTGGACAAAACTTGAAAGGAGGTAGAGAGGAAAAAAGAGTGCTGATGCGTTAGGACTTAGGAGCGAGATAGAGAAGGAAAAAAGATGAACTGATGTTGTTAGGAGCGGGAGATAGTGAGAATGTATTGGCATAACAGGAAATGGTGCAAGTAATTTGCAACTTCCAAAACTGGGAAAAGGTGCAAGTAAAAGAATGGAGGAGTTTTTACCTTGTGGAATATTTTATTTTCCTTTTTTCATGTTATGTTTTCCCAAGTATTAACAAGTATAAATTGTATAATTGTAGACTTTAGTTCAATGATTAACGATTAGTTATGGATTTTTTTTGTTGCTCATAGCTTTTATTTCAGTGTGTGCTGTTTTGTTGTTATTAATATTAATTCATACTTTCATAGAACAAGTTGACTATTTTCATTTTAAGATAGGGTTTTGCACAATTATTAGCCTACGTAGTGTGCGTTGGTAGGAACAAGATTTTCAAGGGAAAATGAATTGAAGGCCTTTAGAAGCTCAGCATGGTCTAAAGTTGCTGCAAACTTCTATTCTCTGCTTTCCACTGATCATTAAATTATTAAACGTGCAACAAACCTTGGTCTCCTAACCATGTATCATTAATCTTTAAGTCCTACTGTAATTTATTCTATTCAGCATGCCAATTTTCTCATTTTTTCTCTACTATGGAGAATGCAATAAAGAATCACACAAATGATTATGAATTAGTCAAATTGTGTCTGCTAATGTATAGTTAGTGATAGCAGAAGAGATCCGATTTCCGATTCTTGTGAATAGCAAGTTTGTGTTGTGTTCAGAGGATGAAAAATCAATCAGAAGAATTATGATGAGAAGCCCCACTTGTTACTAATTTGCTACATTTCAAAAGAAGGAAAGATCTCTTTAGGACCAAGACAGTTAACTCTAGAAGGCAAACTTCCTAACTTGAAATTTGTACATAAAATCAATATGATTTTAGAGTAGGACTTTCTTTTATTAGAATTATGATATTTTTTTTGTTTTTGTCTTATTTACCTCCTATTTGTTAAGGGTTGACAACTTTTTTTTTTTTTGGTAAACGACTAGGGAGTGTTTGAAGGTGTTGAAATGCTTGCAAACACGCAGGAATTGCACAACATAACGTGACCAATAAGAATTTTTCTAGGTTGTTTTTAATTGTAAGGATAAGGTGTTTTCTAAACAACGAAAAAAGATCATGTCTCTCTTTTTTAGGCCTAGAACAATTGAAAAAAGGGGAGATAAGTGTATGCTTTTATTGTAATATTTTTCTTGCTTTCAGCCACGTCTCTTTTCTCCGCAGGTTGGCTCATTTTGGACGCACTATGGTGTCGTGACTAGTTTTTGTGGCCTTTTAAGTCGTGCTTTTATTGGCCGTTGTGATACTATTACAGGCCACTAAGCTTTAAGCAATTTCTTGTAAACTGGAAAGGCAGTTGTGAGGAAGGATTTGTAGAGGCATTTTTTTACAATATTGTATCTGTGCTTGGAAAGACTCAATTAAGTTTTGTGAACTTACACATGGAAAAGCAAAAGTTATTAATTAATATTAGACAATCATTCCTCAATGAAGTTTTTTCTTTACTGAATAGAATTAGTATTGTAAACCATGCTGGTTCCGTGATTGTATACCCAAAAGGCATATGGTATTTTGTAACTTGAGAAACCTACATTAGTACATTTAGAGGCAATTCTTTGTTTCTAACAGCTGGGCCTCTGACATCTCTAGACTTAGGTCTCTCTCTATCCTAATATMGAGAAGTAAATAAGTGGATTAGAGGGTTTWTGTGCATTCTTTCATTCTGTCTGAATGACATATACACCTATATATTTGCATCAAATACAAGGTAATGCTGCAATGCARGATTCGTTCATTTTCAGGTTTGGAATCTGCACAGCAGGGATATTACATGTAGCTTGCAATGGGAGTCTAATATAACAGCTTTTTCTGCGATTTCAGGTTCTCCATTCATGTATAGTACTGACACTGGCCTATAATTGTAAATTCTTTTCTATTATTTCATTCTTTGGCTCCAGTTTGCTYAACTTAGAAGCACAGAATTTATTTACTTTTTATTTTTTGTGAAACTTTGTCATGATTTACTGTGTAGGTTAATTGGAGATGAACATGGTGTGGTGTCTGTGTTGAAGTATGGAACTGAAGATGAAAATCTCCTAAAAATGCCATATCATATTTCGCCTGATTATATTCATGGTGATTATCTGTCTCGTCTTTCCACTATTCTTAGTTTTAAATTTTACTTCCTTAGTATGGAGGATGTTCCAGTAGGACATCCTTAGATATAGGGCGTGCATCCCTGGTTGCTCTTGTACATTTGGTGAGACCCAGTTTTTGTTCATTGTGCTTCAGTCAGTGTAGGTTCTTGTACACTTTCAGTCTATAATTCTGGGATTACCAAATGATTTCATTGGATTATTTCTAGGTTAGATCTGAAGTACAAGATCCCTATCAGTCAATTAAGATAGAAGACTGGTGTATTTTGTCTTGAGATATTTTGCTTTGCCTTTTCTTTTCTTTTTTTGTTGAATTTGCAAGTAATTTGCCATCATGTTACCTGGATTACAGAAAAGACTGGAGTCTCATTGCTTAATGATCAATCTGTAATTGGAGTTATCCCTCAACCTTCTATTTTTGGCAACAGGCAAGTAAATTTCCGGCAGCACTTAACTTTTATTGAAAATTTGAAATTTATTAAACTATTAGAGTATTCCATGTAATGATTTTGGGTTATGAATTTTTCATGTATTGGGTGAAAATTAGTCAAATTTTACATGAAGCCTCTAAGTCTTAACCTTTTCTTTTATAGATTAGGTTAGTTTTTTGATGAAACATAACTCTCTATATCTTCTTCTTTTACTGTTAAAATCATTGTAACCGTGAGGAGGTTACTAAAATATAACAAACAATCAATCGATGCCTTAAAACCAAAAGTTGGTTATCATATTATCAACTAATATGGATAATATGATCTAGGAGTTCAATCAAAGCCTTAGAAAGATCCTTAATATGATCTAGGATGGTACCATTTATCAGGCTCTATTTCTTGGGACTGAACTTAAATGAATTTTTTATGAGAGAAGGAAATTAGGTTAGATAACTGATATGAACTGAAGTGACTTATGTACCATAGAAATAAGTCCAAAGAAACAATGCCTCAATCTAGGATCTAGGATGTTCAAGTGGTTTACATGATGAAATATGGATAATATGTTGCATATAGTTGGTTATCAAGGTTAATTGGTTACCATCTGAATTTTAAAGTGTGTCATCCATTATTATGGGAAAGTCAAAAGTTCATGGGCTCCATGTGGAATTGCACATAAGATTAAAAATATAAGTGGCTTGAGAGAGTAAAAGAGACAAAGAAGGTACGGAGACACAGAGTACATCTGTTGACTGAGCTTATTTCAATGCAGTTTATTTCAATTTATTTTCCCTCTTTGCACAGTGCCATACAGAAATTAAATTTCAATGCAATTTATTTCAACAGAACTTCTCCAAAATTTTGTTTTAATATGGTTGATGATTTCCTAGATGTGGTTTCTTGCAGATTACTCATTGCCTATCAGTATGGTTTACTCATATTATGGGATATTCTTAAATCTGAGGTTATAGTCATTAAAGGGGACAAGGATTTACTTATAAAGGATCACTTTCTGATGCTCCAAGTGAACTGGATGTTGATCCCCTTGAAGATACACATGAACTTATGAATGAGAAAGAGATAAGTGCCTTTGTTGGGCATCTTCAGTTGGTTCATTGCTCGCTGTTGGATATATAGATGGGGACATATTGCTTTGGAACATACCTAAGGTTTTTCTCTAAACATAAAAGTGCTGGTAAATCACGGTGATGATGTGGTCAAGCTTCAATTATCTTCAGCAGAAAAAGACTTCCTGTCATTTATATATGCTGGGGTGAGAACAATGTATCTCAAAGCAGCTGTGGTGGCCAATTTTTTGTCTATGGCGGTTGTGAAATAGGATCAGAAGAAGTTATAACGGTTGGTATTTCATATTATCCAAGTGTTAGCTTTTATTGGTCATTAGAAATTGCACTCTGTGGCTCTTAGCAGATGGTGTTTTGAGTTTTGACCTTTGAGCCTATGTCCTACTTGAGAACCTTTTCTTTGTCTTCTTGCTTGGATAGCCCTGGATACTTGGGGATTTGGGGTACAAGTCCCATACAACATCTAGTTCACTTACTCCCATGCTAGCAAACTGTTTAGTTGCTTGCCATTTTGTGGAAATCTTTTAGTGTATTGAGTAATTGGGATTCATGCATATGAAAATTTAAGATATCACTGGAAACTTCTGGAGGTGTATTGACTTCAACTGTGCTAAACCCTCAGAATCTTCTAAGTGTTACCTGTTATAAACTGTGAGCATCTTTAAAGAGATCCTTCTGTTATTTTCAATTAGTTTAAGCCTTCTCATCATTCAATCACTTGCAATGGTAGAATTGTTGGCTATTTAAATCATGTCAAAATCACTACTCGCCCATCATCCAAAGATTGCGCCAATTTTGGCTTGTCCTAAAATGTTTGCAACATTAAAAAAATATTAGCGTCCTAAAATGTTTTCATTATTTTCAATTAGTTTATGCCTGCTCATCATTCTATCACTTGCCAATGGTAGTATTGTTGGCTATTTAAATCATGTAAAATCACTACTTCCTCCATTATCCAAGATTGCACCAATTTTGGCTTGTCCTAAAATGTTTGCAACATTTAAAAATTATTATTTTATAGAGATCACCACTTTATTTTCACAAAACCCATTGAGAATTTGAGCCCCACAATTTTTTTTATCTCTCATCAATTTTCACTCACAATCTTAATAAAGTAACATTTTCTCTGTGTTTGGATGATGGAGGGAGTATCATTTAATTGGCTAGTATGACAGCACAAGATTAAGAGGCATAGATGGGATAAAAATTTGAATTGTACTTGCATGTGGACATACCATTCCTTTTTATCTTATCTGAAGCACATTCTTGGTAGTTGTTTGTGCGCTAGTTTTTTCTCATCTTGGACTACAGTCTTTGTAATGCTGATGCAGGACAGTTAGCAATAGATATTTTACTCAGATGAGTTGTGTACAAGCCTCTTTTTTTTTCCCTTCTTTTCCTTTGATTTCACACTTGCATGTGCATTTCAAAGTCTTGGTATTCTACTCCGTATGTTTTACAAGTGATATATTCTCCCCATCTAGCCATATTAATATTCTCGATTCTTCTCATTTTGTACAGTTGTGGATTGTGACAGGTAGTGAGTCTTCAATGGTCTCAAGGCATGGAGATTCTAAAAAGTGTTCGCCGTGTGGACTTTTCCCTCATTGGTGCCTTTGCAGATATGGTTTCATTTTCGTCTCTAGAAACAGCAGGGAAGAACCTTTTCGATGGCATATTTGTGTTAACTAGACCTGGAGACTTGCAGTTTTATAGTACGGATACTTTGTCTGCTTTACTTTCTCAGCCGGAGAGAAAATCGTCTGTTTCTGGTATAGGGTTTCCTGTGGTAATTCCCACTTCTGATCCTCAGATGACAGCTTCACTGCTGAGCTTGCAACCCTCTGATGGGAATCTATCAATGTGGCTTTCAGAGGTATAATAGAGTTCTGATAAATGGTCATTCAGAAGAGTTTCTTAGATTCACTCAACTTTTTTTTATTTTTGCACTTTCAAATGCAGACAGTTTCAGTTGTTTCATCATTGAACCCAGCTGAAGGGAGAAATTGGCCATTGAGTGGGGGAGTGCGGACAGAATTATCCTCTGTTGAATGGAAAATCAAATAAGATAATTTACGTAGTTGGCTACAAAAGATGGATCTATTCGAATTTGGGATGCCAGTAATCCATCTTTCGGGCTTTGTTTCTATCATAGGAAGGTCGGTTAGTGTTCAATTAAACTTAATTTGTTATTTATGTTGTCAGCTCAAATTTGTATATGATGGATCTTGATTTTTGTGTGGTCATAGGCATTCATTTGTTAAGCGTTACTTGATTATTGGCAGGTGCATATGTGTTTTCTGCTAATTCTTGTCACAAATGTTTCTGTAACAAAGTTAGACTTTTGGCGAACAATGATGAATTTGTGCTGTTGGCACTTACAGTGGTGAGGTGAGAAAATTCTCATATCTGCAAAGATATGACTTGCAGCAACAGATAATCTGCCTTTGTTTAATCTCACATTGCTTTTGTTTTAGGTCTGTGTCTACTGCCTCAAATAATGATGCAGGGGTGACAAAGCTTCCTTTGTTAAACATTCTGAACATAAGGTATATCTATAAAACCAATGCGTTCATTTTATTTATGTTTTTTATGTCAATTATTGTATTCTCCATTTGTGCACGAACTTCTAATTTGCTGGCACTTAAACCTTCAAACATGTTTCTGAAGAGATTCTATGTTATCTTCAGAGTAGATGTACCTATACAGAAGGTGCCTCAATGCAGAGCTTGTTTTTCTCCCTTGGTGAACTCTCCATAGTGTCATTTTCATTTTTCTCGTCTTTCTGGAACAATCTTGCAGTGGGTTTGAAAACAGTCATGTCAGTAGCTTCTTTTCTAACGATGAATACTAGATTCTTCCTCTTAATTATTGGATATTAGCATTGACTCTCATCTCTCTCTCTCTTCGCTTAAGAAATCATTTGTTCTAAGCTTGATCAAAGAATTAATTGAATCCTTTGACCTTTCCTCTCTGTGTCTTTCAGGTTGCAGTTCTTGATATGATCCGCTGTCAGTTTTGTTTTCGTCATGTCTTTTCAACTTAGCTCTCAGCTTTTCAATATTTCATTTAATTTGCAAACATTTTGTCAGATGCTGGCTTTAGCAACAGGCCAAAGCATACAGAGGCCCATAATAGGACATCCTGGAGAAGAGCCTTGTTCACTCCTAACTCAGGACGCAAAAGCAGTAATGTTGTTCATAGTAAGAGTGGCAATCTCTATCAGCACTCGGCCATTGCACTTGAAAGTATCATACGCAATATGCATGTATGTTTTAGGCAAGTCATTTTTCCTCCTCAAAATATTGATTGATAAAGTCTTTTCTTTTTTTTAGTATTTTTGTATTTTTTTTAGTATTGTTATTAAATTGTGTTTTCTAGTAGGTAGCTTTTTCAGGAATGCGTCGTCGGCGGAGCCATGAGCAATCTATATATGGAAACAAAACTGTTGATGATCCAAGCAAGATGTCTCTCGCCAAAAACAGGTGACTTGAAAGACTCTAAGCATCTTTTCATAGATGGAGATAGGTCTGGATTCATTAGTTTTGGCTTTGCTGAGAACACATTGCGCGTTTTTTACAAAACAAATCCGTAATACAGGTAAAATGATAACCTTCTTCGTTCCTACTAATTTGTCCTGTGCATAATTCTTGACGAGGCTTGCCTGCTTTTTTTTAATTATTAATTTATTATTGTATCAGGGTGACGATAAACCATATGCAAGGCAAAACTTGCCAAACCTTGTTCTTGGACTAACATTCTCAAGAAAGATGACAAGGTTGTTGGACTTATCTTGGTTTATCAATCTGGAGACTTTGAAGTCAGGTAAAGCGGCATGTTGGCATATACCAGTGTTACTTTTGTGAACCATTTGACTTCTCTTCACAGAAGCTTATCAACTATTTCTCTAGCAGTTTCATATGATATCCTTAATTATATGACATTGCAGATCACTTCCTGACTTGGAGCTGCTGGCTGAAAGCTCCGTACTTCAGTTTTAAGGTGGAATTTGTAGACTGAACATGAAGCTGGCTACTTCTACAGACAACGGGCAAATCTGTCTGGTAACATATTTTTATGTTGTAACAAACTTGGATAAAAGACTGTCTGCTGATTTGAAATTGAGCATCTTCCACATAAAACTTATCTACTAGCTTACTTTTATGATTCACTGTTTCAGAAATATATTTTCAGGCAAATGGGAGTGAGCTGTCATTCATATCTTTGTCCAATAGTGAATATTGACATAAGGTACTCGAGCGATGTTTTTGCATTTGTACGTGGCTGTTTTTTAAACAGAATCTTTTATTAAAGAAGGTTGATTGTACTAGGTTTCTGGAATCTTACCTTTGCTTCATGATGAAGTTGTGGCCGCTGCTGCAGATGCTGCTATTTTTTTTTAAAGGAAAAGAAACAGTGAGATTTACCACAAGTTGTATACGTTTCTAGTCTTACATGGTATTGGATCAACTTACTGTTTCCCTTTCTCCATAGTGACTTTTCTTTGTGTCAGGTTCCTCATGCAGGTATTATAGGCGATCTTGTGAAGGGCTTTAAAGGAAATCAAACAGTGCAAAGGACATATTTCCTGCTTGTAACTTCCCCTGTAGGGGAAATATTATCGAGTCCTATTGTTCCTGATTCATCAATTACAACAGGAGACGACAAGGGAGAAGAGGAAGAGGAAGACTTGACATAGGTGCTAGGACACTCCATTGAGAGAATGTTGCATTCTTTAACTCTCTTTTGGCGTCTACTAATAAATTCGTTCTTTTTCTCTCTGTATCAGATGACATCGAAATTGATGAACCTTTTATGGTGGCTTCAAGTTCATCTATCTGGGAATCGTAATGACACAGGTGTGTAAATCGATCTTACCTCTTTTGGAGTTGGCATGTGTTAACTTCATCCTATCAATACCTTTGCATGGCAATACAGCAAGGAAAAGGGAACATCAGAGAGAAGTAAGTTATTCGAGGGTGCTCATGTTGATCCAAACCCAGACAAGACACCCGAAGAAATTATGGCAGCATACAGGAGCTGAGGTACATCAGACTATTCCTAGTTTGATCAAGTCCTTTTGTTTTCTTTTCTCCTGTTTGTAAGTAATAGGGGACTTTAATCCTCTTTTCCTTTGTTACTCTCAATCTATTCGTTTAGGTGTTGTCCTACTTTATTGTGCATACAACTAGTGTGCAAAATCTAATGGAATATCTACTTAGTATGCATCTGCAGCAGCTGACGTGCAAAAAATAAGCTTTATGAACGCCAGGAGAAACTCGAGGTAAAACTGATTTACCCAACTTTCATCATAAACTTCATATTTATATGGCTAGAAATGGATCGAAGAGTAAGTTACATAAAAAGTTATGAGACTACCTCCTTGCCCACAGTACAAACACTTGTGTACGAAGTAGTAAATCTTGCCTATAATCATGGCATTTAACCACTTTGTGTGGCTATTATTGAAACTTTACCCTAACCTGTTAAAGCTCGAGAGTCCAAGCCTTGCCAGGCATTTGTGAGTCCACATAGGCAATGATATTCCCTGATTTATTTATTTTTCTATTTTTTTATTTTTTTGACGAGGATATTCCCAGCATTTGCTCAAGTGAAGGAATAGCAATTTGAGTAAAGGCTCGTAAATTTATGTGAATACTATTCTGGTGTGATATAGATCTGCATAGATATGTTTCCATCAAACTCTTCCTGACCGATCAACTTGGTTTTAGTTCAGACCACTTCTTATGTAGCATTTCTGCTGAAATTTATAACTTTTGCCTAATCTTCTGATCAGAGTATCAACCAAGGAACAGAAGATCTGCGTTTTGAAGCTGAAAATTTTGCATCAATGGCTAATGAGCTCGTGAAGACCATGGAAAGAA
Organism: Bassia scoparia; assembly: GCA_008642245.1. Classification (NCBI taxonomy): domain Eukaryota; kingdom Viridiplantae; phylum Streptophyta; class Magnoliopsida; order Caryophyllales; family Amaranthaceae; genus Bassia; species Bassia scoparia. The sequence continues at coordinate 107,563 of SNQN01000947.1, forward strand.
AAGGAAAAGGTGATAAGATATGAAGGTACATGCCAAGCTTATCGAAGTAATCATCTCTTTCCGGTGTGATGATCCTGTCTATATCACTAGAGGAATATGTGAAAGGATAAACCACGGCTGCAAGTTTTGTTGAGGTTTCGTCCACATGGTATTATTTTTCTGTGCATTAATGTCAACGGTTAGCATTTCTCAATTGAAATGCATTGTTATAATCTTGCTTGATAATGAAGTGGGAAGACTCCACTTATAGTTTGATTGTAAACTCATGTTTAAGTTTCTGTTTTATTTCTGTTAAATATGTATGCATTACACGCGAGGGTAGGACTGTGTGAGCTTCAATATATTCTTGTTCCTTTTCGATTTGGATACATCACTTTCTAAAAAGAGGATTTCAAATTAGACGTATATACTTTTTTTTTGGTGAAAATCGTCTCTAGTTTTCGCTTAGTACATAAGTCTAATTTAGGTTTGTCAGGAAATTAGACGTTTGCCCTATGTTTCTTTGTTTTAGGAGTGACAGGACAGGATCATCCGGCTTAGCCCGCTAATCTTTACAATGTAGTACTAGCCGCACAACTGCGCGACCTCACCGCGACTGCGACTGCAAGTCAGACGCGGACTGTGACTGGGCTGGCCGCTGTGACTGCGAGGGAGGAGTGTTGGATTTGAGTGAAGAGTGTCTGATGTGAGTGAGAGTGTGAGACATGAGTTGACTTAGGGTTTAGAGTTAATGAAATGAATTGTTTTTGAAAATGTTTTTTGAGATGTAAAGGATGTAATGTTATATGTTTACTTTTGAGTTGTTAGTGGATGGAAAAGAGTAAATTGTGTGGTTGTTGTTTGTATGTTTAAAATATCTTATTGTATTAAATATTAAAAATAGAAATTATTTTATTTTTTAAAAAAAGGGTAATGGGTTCCGGATCCTGTTATTAGATCCGATCCGACCCGGATTTCGTCGGTGTCCAAAATTAAAATCCATATTCCTAAAGCGGATACGGATCCGGGGCAGTGTCCAGAGTTCACGTGCCAACTCTAGGCAAGTATAGAGCGAACAGTTTCTCCTTCAGGCTTAATGACCATTTTTGCATCGATCACATCGATCTCAAAATGACACCGTCGAACAATGGCAACATTTACACAGGCATGAAAGACCGACATACTTTAATTGCAATGCAACACCGGCCATCAGCTTTGGCAAGAAACCTATAAGTGCCATATGAAGGAGAGAGAGGTTGAGGAAATTCGGCTTTTTCTAATTCATCAACAAACTTTCAATTGCTCCTATTATTCAACCCAGAACTATAATCATGTCACATCAAATCTCTTTTAAACATCCTTTAATCAAGCTAATACCAACTATGATATTACTTTTTTGAAACTGAAGGCTCCCAAATCCATTACATGAGTTGATGAACATCTTAATGTCACAAAATATCTGAAGCTGTTAATCATGTACATTGTCAAAAGGTACTGGATATATAAATATTTCCATGTCACAGAGTAGAGTATAAGGTTATGAATAATTGATCTGCTTGTTTCTTTTCTCAGAATTCACAGTGAAGTGCTTCAGGACCGGACAAGATTATCACCTTTCCCGCACAATCAACAATGCTTTGAACTTGCAAGCCTCTTACACAATTACGTCCTTTAATTTGTCAATTTCACGCCGGAAATCTTTTGTGCGCCTGGCCAACTTTGAAAATACCTACATCATATAACAAATGCAAAAAAATTAGGACTTCAAAAATTAAATCCGAAAAAATATGTGCACATTCAAGGAGAAAATGATAACTTATCAATCAACACGGAACTCATTTGTTGTTACTGTTTTAGAGAGATTTTGCTTGCAATTTGGGTGGTCAAACAAGCCGCTTAATTGTTAGGGCTTAAAATAACTCGGTCTCTGTTTAAGTTTTGGAAATGTTAAATCATGGGTATACATCCTTTTAGATTAATCCTATGATTATCAACGACTGATGAGGGGAGTCAAGTGTCAATTGATCCTTACGAGATAGTTGTGAAGATAATAGGTATTTAGAGTGCTGGTTTATATTGATGTTCCACTTGCCAGGGAATATATGACATTGATGATACTGCTAATATATATGAGGATTTAAGGTGAACATCGACAGTTCCATAACAACTGTTACCATTTCTCAATAAATCTGGTCTCAAAATTTGTGCGTGGTTTCACTTCAAAAGCACCAGAGCTCTGTAGATAGGACTGGAGGAAATTTCCAAATAGCCAGGTAGCAGAAATGGTTCCAAATCTGTTAGCACGTAGTGAGATGTATATACCATGGAGGAGGAGACATTCCCAGCCTAGGGAAGATCTTGTCCTTTACCGAGCCATTTATCATGGGCAATTAACTCCATACTTTTGCGCAACATGGCACGTTATTTGCTCAAACAAATTGCTTTTGGAGGCCGAGGTGGAGTATTGGTGCAAGTAGCACGTGTGAATTCCTGGAGAATTGAGTCTTAGCATATTCTTCATTGCCGACTTGTTTTTTCAAGTTGCCCTGATAGTGGCAGTCAAATAGAATCATGACAAGAATTCTCAGTTATAACCGAATCTGTGCCACTTTTGTATAAGTTCAGAGGATGAGTTGACAGAAACACCGGCTATTCATGTACTCTTATGTGTAGTTTGCAGGTCTTAGGAGGTACAGCCTTCAATACATTTGATTGAAACAGCCAACAGCCTATGTTGCTATTGTTCATTTTACGTCAAAGTTACTTGTTGTTGGATATTTGACGCGCTTGGACATATGGTAGTGACACATTTTGGCACTTCACCATAACAAATATTAAAATGTGTTTTAATAAGCCAAATTCTAGAATCATTATACGACTTTAATGCCAAATCAAAATATAGATCCTGAAAATTTACATTGCAGCATTGGTACGATAGCAAAGGAATAAGATAGATTTATGCAAATAAGTGGAGTTTAACTTTCTCCTAGTGCAAAAAGATTTTGGCCCGCTTCGGTCATTATGAATAGCGCTATATCTAACATTTTTTGTTTTTAACCTATGCTGTAAAAGAAAGTAATTAGATTGCCTTGGCATCTACAAGTTGAACAGTGACGCAACAGGTTTCAATTCGATTCCCAAATGGATTCCAAATTGTCCCCATTACCTTCTCTAAGCCGTTTAACAGGCAGTATAAAAGAAGAGCTTAAGGCTGTGATATAGCAGTCACTCTTAGCTACGACAGAAAGGTTCTTGTCCAACCTAGCTGTATGCCCATCTTCTTCCTTAGTAATAACTGCAAACCTATGTAGGATATGGTTAACATTGGACTTCGTATATCGCCCATGTCCGACGGATGGGATAGGGGCAATGTCCATTATGTTATCGCAATTGGAGACTGTTTGATAAAGCATTTCTGCAATCGATTTTCGCACTAAAAATTGAGAGTCCCCATGTTTTAAAGCTCTGAACCATGTGCTCTTAAGTATATCTTCTTCATAGCAAGACATTAAGTAATTAACCAATCTTCTTCACAGATATTGCTGCAAACTATAACTACCAATATAGTAATCTGATCGAACACCAAACAAACCGCTAAGGTCTGAAACCTTTCATCAAATGCTAAAACCTCCTACTGTTCCTGTTAACTGAAATAGTGCGCAATCAATATCATGCGTATCAATTCCAACAATCATTAATAGGAAAGATTACACTGATGAGGATATAAAATGTAAAAGACGCAGCAACAATTGAAAATAATGCTGGATCAATCTCTCCATTTGATACACCCATTTCACTGATCTTAAATCGAGAAACAAATCACTAATCACGATATATAAGAATTTGTAAAAAAAAAAGACAGAAATTCGATTACAATCTACAAACTAGAAAAAAGAATTTCTTATTTATACGACGCAAGAAGAGCAGACAATCGATAGTGATACAGTGTGGCCATATACCAGCGGATATTCGGATTGCTGCAAATTGGAACAATCATTAATCAATCAGAAACATCAAGGATAAAGTCGGATAGAATTGAAAACGGAATAATAATCGTAGGAAAAAATAACACCTGTGAGAAGGGTAAATCAAGTGGTTGTTGGATTGTTGTTGTAAAGGAGGAGGTTTAGGAACATGATGATTGGGGTGATGCAGTGGGAATGAGAAGAGGGTTTTTGTGAGGGGGATTGAGAGTATGAAATGAAGATGTGAAGTGTCAGTTGAGAACACGAACAATGGAAGTAACCAATACAGCTGAATTCGATCCATTTTTTCAAGATTTGCTTTGTGTTAGGACTGGATAGTATAGTTGAGATTCGAGTCGAAGTTTCGTTTGGATGATTATATCGCGGTTCGTGCATCTTTTCTCTCGATTGTTATTTTGGAAGGTGTCTCAAGCCTCGATAATAGCTTCGAGGATGGCCGAGGGTATTGATTAAGTTTAGAGCTAAGGAGTAAAGTATTCCCCGAGTTGAGATTGTCGGTTGTAAGTGAGTGTGGGTTTATTGGTGGTGATTGATTTGGTATATTTGCCAACGGATTATTTTATATAGGTGTATGTCCTTAAGTTAAAATAGGTTTTTGTATTAGTTTTTCTTTCGTGTGAGACTATGTTAATGAGTTGTCTTTTGATTGTGCATTTGTAGCATTTTTTAATTTGTTATGTATCAATAATTACTAAATGTTTATACTTTATTTTATTTTCAAAGCTCATTTATTAATGTATATTCATTAATTATTTTTTACATTTTTTATACAATCATTAATTAAAGGGTGTTTGAGAGGGAAATTTGGGAGGGAAAATTGGAAGGGTGGAAATTGCTTTAYTAATAATGTAATATTATATAGATGTCACGGCTAGAGCCTAATTTATCAATCGGAATTGTTATTCATGGTTCAAAACGACTTAAAACGTAATTCAAACTTTACGTGTAATTTCGTAAATGTCCGACAAAGTTAACATTTTGGCACATTTAAAAAATAAAATAAGAAACAATTTGAGGCGTCAATTCCAAGCGCCCTAACGTTTAAAAAAATGTCAAAATACTAATTTTTAAGGGCATTATGGGAAATGCACGTGAAACGTGAACTGCGTTTTAAGTCTTTTTGAACTTTGATTAGCATTTCGATTCATCATAAGCTCGAGCTCGTCTGATTAAGACACATGCACAGACCCCTACACACTAAAGAAGAGGTTTTAGGAAAACTCTTTTTTCAAGAGTTTGGGTTTTAGGAAAACTCATGGACTTTGGAATAGTGTTATGATTTTTTGTCAAAGCACAAAGGGCAATTTGGTAGTAAAACTAACAATAAAACACACAAAAACAAATGATTTTATATAAATTAGTTTTTATGCGCACGCGATGTGTGTTTAGACTTATGAATATTGCAATTCGTTTAAAATGATTATACAGTACGGATTTAAATAAAATATTTTTAAAAAATTGATATTATAAATCTATATATAGCTAATTAGCAATACAATTTATCTTAAATTGTAATTAATTTGTATGTAACTATTACTTGAATTCAAATTATATTTCATAATGTTTTAATTCAATTTGAAATATTGTTCATAATGTTTTTATTCAATTT
>SNQN01000948.1:0-63435 GCA_008642245.1 Bassia scoparia
TGGTTTCTTTTTAAAGCTCTTATTTTGCATGTATGGAATTCTAGGGCACACTTGGTATTTTTGTAAAAGTATGTTTTTGAGTGTAAGATGTTAAATGGTATTTTTCTTTTGTAATTGGAAATTTGTTCGGAGTTTGATTGTTTGTGTGGTGTTTGGAAATTGCTTGTGAGTTGTGATGCAGAATTAGCTGTTACTGCCTTACTGGGTTCTTAATTTCTGAAATTTAAGTAATAAATTTCAGATGGTTTAGGGTTTTTACTCATGATCCTTGATTTAGGCAAAATATTCTGTTAACATAATTTTCTCATAGCCATTGCTTAATACTTCACGAAGCCGTAGAACTGTAGAAGCATAAAGTGTATCAACTGTGTAAATCACATCACTCTATCAGCAGCAAAATTAGGCCTGAAGGATGCACGCTGCCCGACTTCCCCGTCTCTTTTCCTTCCGGTATTGTAGATGTTAAAGGGGAGGGGGAATGCTCTTTGCTTCATCATATTTATTAGCAAAGTGTTACAGTAAGAGAATGATGCCTGGTCGCAGGCCCATTGTCCTATACTCTTACTTACTTAAGTGTTTAACATCCTGGACAAGTTTGCAAACCATCATGGTTAGAAACTTACTTCTATGGCATTGAGATGCATATATGAAGAAGAAGGACAAAGTTATGTCTTGATTTTCTTGCCTCCATGATCTGCAATGTATACTTTGCGCTAATGGTGGCAAGATCTGCAATGTATACTTTGCGCTAATGGATTTTATTCTTTAGCCAATTTGAATCGTGTTCAGAGTCTGTTGAACTTGATAGTTGTTATGCTAGAACAAGCTCTCTACTACAGTAATTTCAATTGGTTAGTTAGGATATAGGAACGGAGTTCTAGAAATTAGAAATTTCGACCTTTCTAGATCCCAACTTTGGCATGATTGTTATCGAATTTCTCCCTTGTCAGTAATACGTTGAAAATTCCCTTTCAGATTGCATGCAAGTGCTTAGATTTTGTTTCTTATGTGTACCATGCTGTTTAAAAAAAATTCCCTTGTCACGTCCTGTAAGATTTGATTATCTTTTTTATCCTAACGGTTGCTTCTTTTCAGAAAGACGAGGTCGTGTGGGAGTTATTCTGAGGGCTTCAAGTGATGGCTCTGACCTGTCTCTTATACACATCTAGATGTGTATAAGAGACAGAACACGCTCACCGTTGTTGTCGTCATACTTGCTGTCTCCTTAATACTTGTTGGAAAATACCACAATCTCATCAACAGCGGACATCACAAAGTCATCTGATTATTTCCCGGCCTCCAACCGTGCGACAAAGTCATTGGATACACCGGTGTATAAACCAGTTATCGTAGACATGCTAGTTCCCCTTGCTATAAACCAGTTTCAGATCGTTTTGGAAGGGTAGTACATTGATTTTTTTTAAATTTTTTTTTATTTTTTGAAACTATATATTTTTTTCAAGGTAATTAAACCTGAATGCATAGCAAAATATCTTTGGTATGCAGCTATTTTTATTTAATTTAGTTGTTTATGAATTATGAATTATTAAGAGCCATTAAGGGGTGTAGGGCACGTAAGAAGGTGAGTATGCTAGCGAGGGATCAACAGAAGGCGAGCACGACGGTGAGTAGACAGGAGACGGGAGAGACGAGTCATCGAGGGAGCCAGAGGGCTTCTCGGACTCGGTATAACGGGGTGGCGACGATGGCGGTATCTGTGGTAAGAATAGTACAGGTGATGGTGTAGAGTACTTGGGTGACCAAGGTGAATAGTTATTAGCATTATATTGTTGTTGATCAGGTGAAGTAGTAGTAGTGCATGGATAGTAGTAGGTGCCGCAGTAGTTAGGAGATACTGGAGAGTAATATGGAGATGATGGTGAGTATACTCTTAACTCAGCTGCTGGTGGTGATGATATTGACATTGTTGCTGAATGATGAACATTCAATGGAGAAGTATTTGTTACGTCGTTTAAGTGGTACCGCATGTCATGGTGGTGCATAAGTTGTGCCCTAGGTGGCTTTGGTTGGGGTGGTGGTGGTGGTGGTGGTCCTCGTATTACTCGGTTGTAAGTATGTGGTTTTTGAATTGGTGGCAATGATGGCGGTCCACGGTGGTGATAACGTGGAGGTGGAGGTGGTTGGCGGTGGTAATGATGCGGTTTTGGTGGTGGGGCGCGGTGAGGTGAGTGGGAAATATGAGAGAGGAGATGACAATGTGGCGGTGTCGGCAGTAGTGGTGGTTGATATGAGGGTGGAGGAAGGTAGTAGGGGTGGTGGTGGTGGTGAGAAGGCTTCATGAATATTTGGCGTTTGGAGTGTTTGGTTTTTGAATAAGGCCAAAAAGTGAGGAGTTTTGAAACCCCCTGTGTTATATTTATAGACAACGAACCAAGATTACGGAATGGCGGTGGGCTTGTGGTGATATGGGCCTGTATTTAACTTTTTATAAGTTTGTAAATTTTGGGAAATTATTCTATACAATCTCCCATTAATCTTTCATTTAATATTTTGATTTTGTTTTTATAATTATATTATTATTATTATTATTATTATTATTATTATTATTTTAAAAAAAATTCCTTGATTTTTTATAACCATTATATTATCATGCGATAGAGGATTACATGTAGCAATATGGGAGAGGGACGGAAAATTGTACAATATAAACGTTGGTAATTATAGGCTGCCGTCATTTGCATGAGATGTAAAGATTTCAATTTCAATCATGTGGTTGACTTAATTTAATTTTATTCCACTCAAAGTGATTATTTCCACCAAAAACTTAAATTGGTCAGGGTGATGACTCATGAGGTACTCGAGCTCAACTCCATGTCTCCATCAATGCTCAATCAAAACTGAATTCAGGTGGGCTCGAATCGAGATCGTGCTCAACTTGAGAAGTTAATGAGCTGAGTTGAGCCGAGTAAGATAATAATGAGACATCGAGCAACTCTGAAGAAGGCTCAGAAAATCTAATACTCGTCTCAATATGATAAAGGTAGATATGGCTAAATAGAAGAGCATTTTACGTAATTAACTACATCAGCATACACAATACTCGTGATTACTCGATGATGATTGGAGTTGGTCAAAGCCGACGGTAAGCGAACAGAACTCGAGATCGACTCAAAAGCCTAATGAATCGAGTTAAGAAACCCCTAATCGAACTGACTAATAAATTTATCCTCTAAGTTTATCAAAACTAAGAGTTTTAGTATAGGAACCCCATGCACCATATTAATGTAACCCACTTTAAGTTCACACAGGTGCCAAGATTATGATGATAAAAATATAAAGTAACTACGTCCGTCATCGAATTTAATAAGATCCAGTTGCTACATCAATCCTTTACATTGAAAAAAAATAATACTTATCTGTTTAGAAAGCTCATTACAATTTCTTTTAGGGTAATCTCACATCCTAGAACAATTATATGTAAAACACGCGAGACTAATACGAATAGTTAGATTTTGCGACGGGGCCCGAGTTCACATAACATTGAGGTATACCAAAACATTCAAAAATTTCAATGTGTATCTCTGCAAAATTGGCAAAATAATTCATCGACCGTGACAAAAGGAACTGGTGTATTTTTTGTTAAGTCTAAATTCATGATTACCGCATGAAAAGCAATTCATGTGGTACCAAAATGAAAATTTAATCGATTCGAGCATGCAATCGTGGCCGAGATTGATCCGATCAGTTTTTAATTTTCGCTGAAATTTGATCATAAATAGATAAAGTGACCCCAAAACAACGTTATAAGGTATTTTTTTTGAAATCATTTCGAGACACCGCAAATCGAGCAACCGTATACGTCGATTGAGATTGATGTGACATTCTTTTCGATTTTCGACCTCAAATTAGACCATGAAGGTAAAAAAAGACCCCAAAATGCAAGTAAGAGTATTTTTTTTTCGAAATCATTCGATCAACGGAAATCGGTGACGAAACCCGTCACCAGCGGTCCAGATTGACCAATAATTTTTGAATTGGACAGATAAAGGACACAAAAGTGACCCTGACATGTTAAATTGAATTTTGAAAATCAATTGAGTACACGCAAATCAGAGTGACCCACACACGTAGGTCGGGATGTACGTTAGTTTTTTCGAATTCCGACCTCAAAATTCGACATAAAGGTCAAAGTGATTCCCCACGATTTAATAAGGTATCTTTCAATAAATCATTTTCGAGTACCGCAAATCGAGACGAACCCATACTATCACGATGATTAACTGATCATTTTCTGAAATTCTGACTTCAAATCGAGTATTCAACCATATAAGGCAACTATGACCCAACAATGTTTAAGTAACAGTATTTTTCGAAATATTGTTCAAGCACGCAAAACTGAGGCGACCCAAACCGCACAGTCCCCAAGTTTCGTGCCTCGACTCGATTAACAATCTTCAAATTTGGGGTATCACTAAAGAATTTGTAGATTTAAGGTACTATCATGAATTAGACTAACGGAAAAATAACATGGTTAACTTGGTGATCTTATTGCAATTTAAAGTACACATTTTGAACTTTTTGATATACCCACATGAATTAGCTAAAATCTTAAGTACCATGAAAATCCCTAATATTTTAGGCGGATTAAGCTCTTGACAATACGGTTGAACCGCCTTAAAAAGTATTGGCTCTGCTAGTGGAAGAACAAAGCCACGAAGCTTTAACTTTTTTTACAGTTAGAGAACGTTAACGAACAGCAACGAACAACTCTTTTTCAATTTTCCCCCAAATCAATCAAACAACCAACACTTATGTCATAACCCGAATCAATCCAATTCCGAAAACCACGAAATTAGGGTTTCAAATCCATGACAAGTGCGATCACACACAAGTCCTAGGCTATCGAAGAATGCATCAAAACCAGAAATCAAAGACGCATTCCGCAAATTACCCATTCAATTTCACCCGACAAACACCGCATTCCTCTAAATCTGCGAGAGATCCCTCACGTGCAAATAACAAGCAGTTCTGAAGCTTAGGAAGTTCTTCGATGATCGTAAAGGCTGCTTACAATTTGAGGCCGTTACAGCAACAATGGCGAAGTACTCTCGTCAAAATAGTAGTCATTATTATAATTCGAGTTATGATGCTAATTCTACATCGTGGCGGTTCGTAATCGCGCTCCTCCGCCGCGCATCGAGCAATTTTGCGTCGAATTTGACGCTGTTTTCGTACATGACTACCAGTGCTTTTTCTCCCACCTGCATTTGCTGGGAGTAAGGATTTTTGGGGAATTTATAATTTTACATGTTTTGTTGTATATGATATTTCATGTTAATGAGAGTGAACCGAGAAGAGTAATCCACTACAATCATTGCAACGTAGGACCATCTTTGAGTAGAGTGAGTGAATCATAAATCACTATGACCAGTATAGCTGTAGTCTTTGGATGCAACAATGAATGTGTATTAACTTTCATGTAAGCGTGGTTAGCATTGTATTATGCTAAATCCCTGAAAGGAGGGAGGGAGGAGAAAGAAGACACGAGGATAGAATGACGGCGAAGAAGTTATTGGGGTTTGATATGAAAAATGCACCACCTCATGGGTCGGTTTGAGAGTCTGCAATCCACAGTATAATGTGATGTTGCAATGGCAAACATATGTAGGAAATTGTTCTGAATTCACCGGTTATGATCATGTATTGTTCTAACTACAAGGTAGATAATACTCTACAAGTCTGGTCTTGTCTGATTTAGACTACGCGTGATATGATCGGCTATGGTACACTAGTATATTTGTCATATGAGTATATGACAGGTTGTTAGCATTATCTAAGAACCTCTATTGATGTTTAATGCAAGTTTTTAAGTGTTAAACAAAATTAATGAAGTCTTGTCCTCTTGTCTGATTTGGTTGAATTTATATAGTGAGGGTTCTATATCCTTTGTAATCAGGTCTGTCATGAAGGTTTGTGTTGCTTGGGGTTGGTTAGGAGAAGAGACATCACCCAGTGGGATATGTCATATGTATGTTAACTCACAGAAGAAGTTTTTATATCATAGATTGTTGCTTGGGAAAAATCACTTGTAAATGGAGGCCAACCCCCCTAGTCAATCCTTATTAATAGAGGGCAAGGGAGGGAATGGTAACAAGAAGAATAAAAGAGTGCAGGATGGTGATAGGTAGAATGAGATTGTTGTTTCCTTCTAAATATGTTCAAAATTGGAAGGATTTATTCGATTAAACATTAAGGAAATATGAATTCTTTCTATTACTTTCATTTCCCTTGTTTCCCTTCCCCTTCATCACTTCCAGTTCCACCCACATAAGATATAAATGAAGATTTTCTTTTTCTAGTTGATCTATCGGTTTGTACTCAATCTCTTTAGTGTATTCTTTAATTATCTTAATTAATTGTTTGAGTTTCAACAGTACAACCTTAAGTTATTTAGCAGATCCATTGAGAGAGAAAGAATAACGTTCGCTAAGATTAGTGCTCCCCAATTCATTTATTTATTTTATATAACAAACAAGTTATTTCTAGTCTTGTTCTGTTTTCCTTGTGAACTTGAACAGCKTATGTTGTGATATTTAATATATGAAGCTAAAGGGCTAGATATTTGAATAAATCGTATGTAAGTTATATCAAAATTTGTTTTCATTTTGAATTTGTTTCCATTTTATTTTGATATATTAACCCAAAGTAATTTTTTTTAGTATAATAATATGCTTTTTCAAAAAAAGAAAAAAGAAAATATAACAATGCCAAGCAGGTTCAGGCTCTTCATTGTGTCCTAAAGACTGTGACAAAATTGATAATCCCCTTCCTTTGTAAAATTGTAATAAATTCGTAAAACGAAATGGTTTCCACTCAGCAGCAATAATGTATTGTATCTCATCATATTAAATGGCGTCCAGTCAATTAGGATTACTCCCCTCTTACAATCCCCAATTGAGCTAAAAAGGGTTCATCTTTTCTTATGAATAGAAAGTTACGTCATTTTGAGAAGCGATTGTAAATGATTTTGCAAGTGATTTAATAAGCTCTAATTTCTTGGTTCCTATTGAGTTATGTGTTTTCCAAATCTAGATGAATGAAAGATCTTTTTTATGATAGTATGTTGATTGCCGACGCTAACAATTACAATGCTGTCTGACATTGTTTTATGTTCAACTTTGCAGGATATTACTTGAGGAACTGTAGCTATTGACAAGAGTGGGAGGCTCTTGTGAAGATGCAAAATCCAGGTATGTAATTTGAAATTTGGTCTTTCATCTGCATTAACTTCTGAGCTTGAAACAGATCAATGATTTATCTTAATATGAGTTCAGTGTTGTTGCTGAGTCTCTCTCAAATGGCCACCTTATCGTGTACTCAGAAGTTTCGGGTTTAGATACTGCAACTCTGAGTCCTGCCATAGTGCCATAAAAATGCCTCTTGGCTAAGTTGATATTATTAGATAATTAGAATTATAATTACTTAGAAGTTATAGTGTTTAGAACTTTATTTATTTGCTGCCTGACATCCTACATGCAATGCCTCTTTTGTAAGCAGATACACTAGTATGTTAGGCTTTTATGTTCAAAATCAGTTGAAGAATTGGTGCATCTGTTTGTTTTTGATGCTACTACTAGAATTCATTAAGATCAAGTTCAAGTGACTGAATGCTGATTTTTGTGGCACTACCTCTAACTCAATTTATTTTTCCTTGATTTTTGTTTATCTTGTTTTTTTGTTGATAAAAATTTAGGCTACTGATTTGTGATAAATGACAAGGTGTCGTCTACCTTCTCTATATATGTTTGAGCTTGTTTCACTTGAGCAAGTGTCGTTTTCTTGTTTGACATCTGTTTGAGCTATTCGTTGTTGAGTTGAGAATATACCCACAAAACCTTTTATAGCAGGCTGTAGTCTACTCATCTCTCATGAATACCTTAATAAGAGCATGTTTTATAAAATATGCGCTTCTTTAACTTAGACAATGTGGCAATTTTCGTTTGGAAATTGGAAATCGCGAAGAAACATACATACTGAACTTTTTAACAGAGGAAGTGTTAGGGAGTAGATATGCCATTTCAAATGTGCAATTATGGTGTGTTTTCTGCTGCAAACTGGAGGCCTGAATAAGTTTTTCTTTGTTTGCCCTATTGTTAGACTACCCTTTTCAGTATTTTTCTAAGTTAGAGTCTTGCTTGTGGCCTTTCCTGCGCGTCCCCCACAAGTGCCTTAGAAGTAAGTCTTTAGATAAGTCGGTCTAAGTCCTCTTTGGTGTCCGCCTAGGGCAAATGTATTCATTTATTTAACCTCTTTAGGGAGGTGATATATGAGAAGAATATTTCACACAAGCATTCCTCCTACCCATGCAATGTGTTAATGCCTTAATGCCTTTATAAGATATTGTGCTTGCATTTACATTTCAGCATTCCAATCCCAAAATCCCAAACTCAAATACAGATTCCCGATTCCGGATCCCGCTTGGGCCGCTTTGACGTAGTCGCGCCGTCCCAACGCGCCCGACGCCCCTTCTAAAAGAGAATCGCCTCACGTTGCTGGTCTCGTGAGCCCCATTTCCGCAAAAAGCTTACCTTTGCCTCAAAGCCGAACGCGCCGCACGCTCCAGCGTCCAAACGCTAGACCGTGACACTATGGCATCTTCTATGGTTGTGATTGCTTGTGAACAAATTTCCCTCCCTTGAAATCCCCAGTCCCTGTCCTCCACAGCCGCACCACCCATCCCCAACTGGAACTAAAGTACAATATGGTGAGGGAAAGGAGCCTCAGTTTGGCTCAAGAACATGGCAGAGAACCCATGCTGAATTTTGTTGGTGTTGCTAACTATCGTTGTCAAATCATTCTGTGAAGACATCGAAGTATTAAAACTTACCTTTGTTGAATAGATACTCAAAGTCTAAATATTCACATTGAATGTTGTTTATGACTATACACTACCAACTTATACACTACCAACTGTTTCTGAGATTTGTATGTATGAGGTTTCCATGGTCTCAACCCTTTTTCGTGGTTAATTACTTGAATATCTGTGCACCATTTTTTTTACTGTCCCGTATAGGTCATGAAGCTACAAAGACTTCAATGGTTTGATGTTTGTTTCCAGCAAAGATGTCTTTATGACATATTGTTAGAGTACCAAACTGATACTGTTTCAATTCTATTCTGCGTATACTTTTTAAGAACAGTTGGATAATCAATTACAAAATTATGCAGCTGCAAATAATGATTTGCTTGTGTAGTTACATTATTGTACAAATGTCATGCTGACACTAATCTGTACTGTTGTCCCCCCTCTTCTCCAGAAAATCATTGAAGAAGCAATGAAGTCTATTGAGAAAACAAAGGCGCGAAGGCGAGCAATAGTGCATGCAATATGTGTCCTTGTCTACAATTTATTGATTTCTTGAACTGCAACTGAAACAAACTGTGAATCTGATTGTGTACTATTTGGGCAGAAGAGACTTAAACTTAGAAGTCTAACCTTGCACAATCTTACATTCTTACTTCTGAATGTCAAGATTGTCAGAGAACCAAGGATTGTCACGGTTGGATTTACTTATGTTATAGGTGGATTTAATTTATGTTTCGGTAAGAACGAGCTTCCCCAGCTGCCAGCAATATCTCAAGGCTAGAAGAGACAACCCCCCTACAGTCTACCGCTTGTTCTAGCTGATGACGTATAGTTATACATAAATTATACTCCGTATGTAATTATGTACTGTATATAATTCATCGTTGTACTCCGTAATATGTGTATACTTTACGTATCGGAAGTGCAATACAACAGTCATAGTGGAACAAAATACAGGAGCTTAGAATGTCACATTTTCCTTAACTCTTTATTTTTCGTAAAATCGTACCCCATAATTATTTCCATTCCCTTATTTTTCTCTTCATCAAATCATCCCTGCAATATCTCGAGCTTGACTCTCGCTTGCATCTGAAGAAGGTAAATTTTGCGAACCACACTGCTAATTGATGCTGTCAACTAGTCAAGTTTCTAATTTGCAGTATTCGCTTCGAATATAATTGAGCTGAAAGAGAAATGTTCCTTGAGAAATTGATAGTTGTTAGCATCAATATTATCTTCATTTCTCTACATAAAATTTACGAAATCTTAAAATAATTCTGCTCCATAAAATCTCTCCTTTATTAGATATATAGTCCTCAACGACGACGGTGACCCCTCATCATAACTTCAGCTTGAAAGCGGCCAAGCACATCTTGCAACAGAGCCTTTCCACTAAGGATGGAAATAATAACCTAAGAATGTGTTTTTTCTCCGCTTTCGATGGAGCCGTCTCAACATCATAGCCCTTGCTCGGAAGGTGCAACCCTGGAGCAGGTCTTTAGAGCTTACTGAGTGCAACGTGTGCTGAGTTTGATGCATGCGGCGATATTGCCGTGTTGTCAAGAGATACTAAGGTGAGGATGGGCATAGTCTCTTTTGTTAACTCCTGTGGTTGATCATAGCTTCCCACTTAAAACCGCGTTCCAACAGTTTGATGGATCTCATCAAAAGCTGAACCAGTACCTCATTTATTTTTTCATTTTTGATAGAATTTTAACAAGATTGATGTATCATGATCATCGATCAATTGTTCTATTAATGATTTAGCTTGGTAATAATATTATATATACACCATCTCGATCTTTTTCAATACAAACTGTAATTCAGTATAAAACTCTGAGCAATTACTCGTAGTAACTTTAATTTGATGATAATAATTACTTGTTAGTTTGTGCAATGATCAATGCATATTCATATGTTTCTCATCAATGATCAATGCATATTAATAACTACTCGTAGCTCATTTTTTTCTTTTTAAAAATAAGCAAACTAAGAAAAAATCACAAATCTTAAAATAAAATATCAATAAGTATAAAAGAATAAAAATAAGTATAATACTACCAAATAGTATATAATGGATAAGAAAAAATATGCAGTTACTATCCGTCTCGTAATTCTTGCAACACAGATGTAGTAGTTTTAATTATTACATATTTTGCATTTCTATACATAATATATACAAGAAATCTTAGATATATTCTCTCCATAAATCCTCTCTATTATTATGTCATTCTATGAATCATTCATCTATATATACTTTTGTCGCTAGAAATGCAACAAAGTTCTCATTGTTTAGCTAATCATAGTCCAATTACGATGGTTTTAGAGTTTGGGTGGAAATTCTGATTTGCTATACCTGATGTAATCGAACTTTGCTTAATAATTATTCTCATTTCTCGTCAAAAAAAAATCATCTATATATATGAAGCCACATTAGGATTTTTATTTTAGTTTCTTCACAAAATCCTCAAAAAGAAGAACAACAATGAACACAAGACCATGCGCAGAGTGCTTTGGCAGAGTGCTTCTGGCGGCCCTACCGTCGCGAGAAAGCAGTGCACCACCCGTCGTGGCTACACAAAATCCTGAAAAACGACACGGTAACCGTCTCGTCATGAACTTCAGCTTGAAAGTGGCCCAGCACGTCTTGCAACAAAGCCTTGTCGCCTAAGAATGGAAATAGTAATAGTAATGTAATCTAAGAATGTGTTTGTTCTCCGCTTTCGATAGACGCGTGGCTTAATATCATAGCCCTTGCTCTAAGTGCAACCTGCGGCAGCTCCTGGAGCTCACTGAGCGCAACGTGTGCGTGAGTTTGATGCCATGGCGCCGTATTGCCGTTCGTCAGGATACTAAGGCAAGGATGGGCTGAAATCGCTTTGTTAACTCTTGTGGGTTGATCAACGCTCCCGTTATAATCGTCGTTCCGATGCTTTGATGGATTCCATAAAGCTCAAGCAGTGTTGATTTTAAGAATAAGTACTCCTAACTTTTATACAGTACTTAGTATATTTTTTTTAATTATTGTGATAGGAATTGAATTGATATCAATTGCTTCGTGTATGAATGATTGAATGATTTGCTCGAATTGTGCGAAGCACCCTACATATGACACATAATCTGCCACATAAGTGATAATTATCGTTATATTTTGACACTATCGTATAGTTTTGACACATGTACAATAGAACCACTTAGAATGAATTAAACTATCAATTATTTTTTTTTTAAAAAAATTGTTTCAATACTTCCAACAAGATTTGAACACAAACACTTACCACCAAACTAATACATACTTACCAACTTAATCATGTTTTACTATGTATCTAATATTTTTTTAAGTATAAGGACAAAACATCAATAAATGGACAAAGTAAACAATTTTATAAAGAAAAAAACTCAGGCATCGCCCGGGTCAAATACTAGTTAGGTTGGGCTGTTTTCAATAATACGCTTAATTAACAACTTATAATTAAAGTGATAGTGATAGTCACCTATTGGACACGAGACTAAATATTTCGATTTGTGCTTGTAAAATCCTTGGCTTGATGACTATGGGGTTTGTTAATTAGGCTTCCCAATGCAAGGCCACAATTACAATAATATTATTGGTTCGCTCATCTTAATATTTTTGCAAATGAAACATAAAATATTACTCTCCGTAACACAATATCACAACGATTTGACATAAGTAGAGAATAAAAATGTCTAATCGTTGCGAGAATTGTGTTACAGAGGTAGTAACATATAGTAAGTCAGTTTTAAAGAATGTTGTACTGATCTGAAACAAAAAAGACTGTAATTATTATTCTGATGTCTTGTACATGTTGTACCGAATTGTTAATACTATGGTGAATGCTAAAAATACTATAATCGAAGTCCATTTTCGTGTGAACTTCCAAATATACCTCCAACTTACTTTCTCACCTAGATTGATTGACCCACTGCAATGCACCGTTGACACAATCATGAACCAAATTCCGTGTTGACTCTTGGATCATCGTCGTACACATGTCTGAATTGTCCGGAACACATCAAAAGAGTCGTTGGAGAGTAACACAGCGACAAACCATGTGTTCCGGCTACAATTCGGACATGTTACGACAGCATCCAAGAGTACAGACGAAATTTGTTAACGATAATGTGGTCAAGTAGAGGTAGTTAGTGGAGAAAGTTGGGGGTATATGTGGAAGTCACACGAAAAAATGGACTTTGATTCGAGTAAAAGCAGAGTTCTTTATCACTCCAAAATATTATTTGTGATGGTCTTTGATGTGTAACTATTGTCAATGTGAAGTTAATAAGTGGTGAATGAAGCAAACAAATGGCAGAAGAACAATCAAGAGGATTCATCAAACAAATTCTGTCTAAAGATGATATTCAAAAGATACAGTAAGCTGCTTGTTAATGCTTTGTACTTCAAAGGAACCTGGTTGACAGATTCAACACCAAAGATGGAGACTTTCACCTTGCTGAACGGAACCAAAAGTCCGCGTTCCCTCTATGAACCATTTCGGCGTCGCTTCGACTACGGACCTTCGAGAGGTGTCAAGTCCTGAGGATGCTGACAAGGAAGCAAACTTACCCAAGGCAAAAGCTAGGGCTTTTCCATGTACATCTTCCTCCCGGAAGCGAAAGACGGTGCCAGTTATTGGATAAAATGCAGATGGATTCAACTTGTTTAAGGACAAATTGCAGCTCAAGCATGAAAATCGACAAGCTCTGTACTTCCAAAGTTCGATTTCAATGCAATTTCCGCTCACTGAGCATATGAATTAAAGCGGTTAGACTGACGCTGCCGTTTGACGGAACTGTAAGGATCTCACTGTTTGTAGAGTCCCTACGAAAGACTCGCTATATGTCACGACATTATTCAGAAGTGTCGCGTTGAAGTTGATGAAGAAGGACTAAAGCCGCGTTTCAGTAGGGTCGAATTCCTCTGTGGATCAGACGCCTTTGCTCCTCCACCTCCAATAAATTTTGTTGCTGATCATCCTTTTCTGTTCATGATAAGGAAGATGTTTCGGGCGCTATACTTTTCGTCGCACGATGCTTAATCCTTTGCGAAGATGAAGCCTGCTAATCAATGGACGAACTATGGAAAGAGTTGGGATGATGAAGTCCGAATTATGAATTTATGTTATGTGTATTGCTTTTGGATTTAGGATTTACTATTGATTATGTTTTCCTTAAGGATGTATTATCAAAACTTTGCCAAATTGCTAATATATAGTAACTGATCTATGCATCATATAGCTAGATACTGTTTACTTTGTGGTTAGGTTCTCAATTGTTCATAAACTCGCATCGTCCTTCTAACCAAGTGTTGCAGTCCCAAATACCATTGCACCAACAAACGATACATTAATGATATAAAATTTAAGTATTTTATATTAGTACAGTTTTTAAGTCAATGTTTTAAAAAATTAATTTATTTGCTAAGCAAAATAAATTTAAGTGTTATTTGTTTTGAAATTAATTTCATTTAAGAAATTTGCGAAGAAAAGACCTTTTAAATATTTTTTTTGATGAAAGGAGACCTTTAAAAAAAATATGTGAAAAGACACTTAAAATAAAAAAAAGTTGCGAGAGGACCTTATCCCCATTTTCCGACATTAACTGGTCATTTCGGCGTTGACCTGATCCATTCACCTATTATACAGTTCTTCAATTTACACTTCTTATTATCAAGACCCAACGTACACTCCCAACCAAACCCTCACCACCACCAAGACCCAACCCACCCACACTTGCCACCACCGAGCTCAAACCCAACGAACTACACCCCCCAACTTTCCTCCACCTTCGCACCTCCCTCAATAAATCCACCGTTGCGCCAACCTACGAAGCTAGCAACGAACCGCCGCACCTGGCCACCACCGCACCAACTACCCTCAACCAAACCCTCGCCCCCGACATATAGTAAATTAGGGTTAGGGTTAGGGTTTGAGGCCGTTCAAGGCAAGGGGAAAGGAGGAGAGGAAAACATGTGGTTCGAGGTTGGCGTTGGTGTGACAACAGGGGTAAGGTGGCGGTGTGGCGATGGGGAACGTCAGTGGTGCTTGCAATAGAGGAGAGAGAAAGGGTTGAGATACCATCACCCGAAAATGGGTGGTTCGAGGCTAGCGTTGGTGTGGCGGCGAGGGCGACGGTGGGGCGCTGGTGGTGCGAGGTACGTCGATTGAGCGATGATGTGAGTTCCAACGATTAAGCGGTGGTACGAGGAGTTAATGGCGATATAGAGGTTAATGTGAGGGAGGAGTAAGGAGTTTTGGATAATGGTGAATTGGTGAGTGGTGGTGTGAGGGAGTTGGGTTATTAAAGGGGTGCAAATTGGTGAAGTAAGGAGTGTATTTAGGTGAATGAAAGTGGGTCAACGTCGATAAATGGGGGTAAGTTCCCTCACAATTTTTTTTTTTTTAATTTTAAGGTCTCTCTTCACATAATTTTTTTTAAAAGTCTTTCTTTGTAAATTTGTCAAAATTTAAATATAATTTTTTTTGGATAAGATAGGTAGAAAAAAAAATTAAAGGGAAAACAAAGTGGATTGTGGAAGAAGAAAACCTGAAATTACACAAACTTTTTTTTATTTTAAGTCTCTCTTCACATAAATTTTTTTAAAAGTTTTTCTTTGTAAATTTGCCAAAATTTAAATATATATTATTTTTTTGGATAAGATAGGTAGAAAAAAAATTTAAAGGGAAAACAAAGTGGATTGCGGAAGAAGAAAGCCTGAAATTACACAAACTTTTTTTTATTTTAAGTCTCTTTTCACATAAATTTTTTTAAAAATCTTTCTTTGCAAATTTGCCAAAATTTAAATATAATTTATTTTTTTTGGATAAGATAGGTAGAAAAAAAAAATTAAAGGGAAAACAAAGTGGATTGCGGAATAAGAAAGCCTGAAATTAGATTGTTTACCAAATTACATACTCCCGTAAAATAAAAGGTGCAGAATTTTAAAGACCTTGATTACAATAAAAACAAGAACACAAAAACGCCATTGCAACTAATACAACAATACCTTCGTCACTCTCATCAAAGAAAATCGAAAGAAAAAGCGAACTAAACACAACAATTATGCTGAAATTTGCAGTTTCTTCCGCAAATTCAACCAAGCTTTTGTTTTTTGCGAGAATTATGAGCACTAGACCTGTTTTTTCTCTTATCAGAAACTCAACCAAGATTGCACCAAATTATAATTCCAAGTTCTTTGTAAGTCTTTCTTTTATACTGAATATTTGATGATAACTTGATGTATGATGCATTTTTGTTGTTTGAAGTCAAAATTCAACAATTACTTACTGAAGTTATATGAAGTATGATTTATATGAATTCATGATAATTGACAATTAAGAAGAGAAAAGTTGGAGAATTATTGTAATCTTGAATTTTGTTATGCATCTGTTAATATGTTGCTTAATTATAGTGATAATGCAGTATGTTGAGCGATATTTGCAGAGTATGTAACTAATATTGTTAGAAAAGTTACGCTTGAAATTAGGATTAGRATTTCTAATTCCAATAATGTCAAACAGATAATAATGAATTTTTACTCTGTTCAAATTGATTATGTTCAATTTTTGGATGGATCAGAGCGAATTTYAGCAGACATTGTTGAATTGATGTTCTACTGAAGACATGAAATTCCTTAATGATAGTCTGATAGTGATAAATGTAGTGTAGTTGCGGAAATTGGCTTTCTGTGTCTGAAGGATGGATCRGCCTATAGGAGAGGGCGCGGTGCTCTTAAACTCGATTGCTCGATTGTGTTTTGTGTAAGGTGTCTGTAGATTCTAAAATTGATCATGTCACAAAATGTTGCAGGGGACTTTTGCTGCGACTAGAGTCGAGSAGCAGCAGCAGCTACGCGATCACAACAGTGTTAGCAGACACAACTTCACCATCGAATTGCCTAGCATATCTTGTAAAGATTTGAGGAATGGTCCGAAACAAGAATTCAGTTTCAATGTGGCAAGGAATGTTTTGCAAGATGGGTTAAAGAAGACACCTCAAGAGAACCTKTTATGYTCCCCAGTCTCGACRAGTGCTGTCTTAAACATGCTGATTCCTGGATCAAAGGGCCAAACCTTTGATCAATTTGTTGATTTGCTTTGCTTGAAMGAGGATAAATTGAATAAATCTTCCACGAGGCTCCTTGATGTTGTAAGGCCATTCAAAGATGGAGATGGGCCTAATATCTCGTTCAGTAACAGCGTGTGGGTCGATCAACAATGTCCACTGATGCAGTCATATAAGCACCTGCTTGAGAATATTCATGCAGCTGATGTTAAGAGTGTTGATTTGTTGTACAAGGTAAGAATGCAATTGTGTTTAGGGTCTCCGATCCAATGCACACATTTGATCATTAATATATATTTAAGTACATAGTATCAATATATAGTAAATGTCGGAGTACTGATTACTCTAATTTTGCTGCATCTGTGTTTTGAAGGCTGATGAAGTGATGGAGGAAGTGAACTCATGGAGCAGAACAAAAACTAAAGGGATGATCAAATCTATTCTACCAGAAATCTCGTATTACAATGAAACCGTCGTGATTTTGGCTAATGCATTGCACTTTGAGTTTAAGAGTTCAGATGCAATGTTGGATACATCAGGAGCGCAACTGTACTATTGTGGAAATTTTGAGGGTTCTGAGGTTCTAAGAATGCCAYTCAAGGAAGACAAAAGTGTAGCAGGACAAGATCCTAGAAGCTTTTCGATGTACATCTTAGTTCCAACGGAGAAAATTGGCCTTCCTCATAATAGATCTTCAGTTGAGGGGCAAAAAATGAGCCTCTCTGAATTCATAGAAGAACTGAAGGTGGACACGAAAGCTTTCCAGAAGAAAATCAGTAGACAAAAGGAGRAAATTTCAGAGTTTATGATCCCAACTTTTAATATTGAAAGTGAGGTTTCAYTGTCAAGTACAATGCAACAGTTAGGCTTGACATTACCGTTTAAGGCATGGGAGAGCGACCTCATGAGGTTCGTTGACTCTCCTCTCTCGGAACTACTATATGTTACTGATATCGCTCAGAAGACTCGAATCAAGACTAATACAAGAGGAACAACTTTTTCTGTTGTGACTTACACAACACTCAATGGACCTCCACACCGATTTCCTGCAACACCTTTGAAGCGGAAGTTCATAGCTGACAACCCCTTTCTTTTCATGATTCAGGATGATTCCTCAGGTGCTGTTGTTTCTGTTGGCACAATGCTGAGTACTGCTTTGTCGAGTTAGTCTTTTTTAGGTTACATTGATGTAAGACCAGGCCAGAATTGCATTTTTTGGTACATATTCTAGGAAACTTTTGTAAGAATTTCACTAGTATCAGGAAAATACAGGAACACATACATGTTTGGCCAAAAGCTTAAGCTGATGGTTGAGGCCCAAGAATATGTTATATACTCTAACAAATTCTCGATAGAGACACTTTAATGGTAGCGAATCTAGCGATTTCCTTTACCTTTCCCTCATGCTCTTAAAAGTGTCTAATCCTCAAACTTAGGCTGAGTAAATAAGTACGACACTTTGCAAAAATTTAAAATCAAGGTATTAATCCACAAGAAGTTTAGAACTGAGAGAAAGGGAACAAAAAACCAAATCTGCTCTCGTTGAGAGTCGAACTCAAGACCTCCCGCTTACTAAACGGGTGCTCTAACCAACTGAGCTACGAGAGCTGTTGATGTAACACTGCATTTTATTAAATATATAAAAATCGAATTCCACTAAAGTTTAAAACAATATTATAGCGTAACCAGTAAAAATTATTGGATCCACCAAAATTAAGAGCAATGTATATGTATAATTCATCTTCTTCTCAAATCTAACCTCAATCATCTGCTGATCACGGTGTTCGAGTTCACACCCGAGCTCTCACCTTCCTCGATCTCTCTCAATTTCCCCCATTTTCTTCTCTTTCTCTCAATTATTTCAATTTCAATTTCAGGTTCTTAATCACTCACTCATAAATCTRTTGTTTGTCAGTAATTACTTTCTATAATTGCATTATTCTAATTGAATCGTGYGATTTCGGCACTTTTCCGCGATTTTAGGGTTTCGTGATGCATTCAATTTGATCTTGYAAGTCTCGCATTCTYTGCGATCGAATCAAAAAGGTRGAAGATGGAGTCCTGGTGGGGCTCGAAAGTGTCGTTGCCTTTGGGAAACTTGGATTTCTCTGGCGCGGTKAATAAGCTTCAAGAGAGTGTCAAGAACATTGAGAAGAATTTTGATAGTGCTCTTGGTTTGGAAGATAGGCCTCAATCTAGTGATGAAGGTATTCGACGTTCTCCTTTTCTGCAATTTTCTTTCTTTTTATATGTCTCAATTCTKTGAATAAGGTTGTGTTTTTATATTATTGCGTTGAAGTGTGTTTTTAATATTTATTATTACATGTTGCCTCTCGAATGAAAATTATTTTCAAATGTTGAATGATAGTGGACATTATGAATTTGTGTGATGCYTGGATGTTAGGGCATGAAATGACAATTGATATGTTTTGAATTTGATTTGTTAAAACGTTTGTGAATATTCTGGATAGAGGGATCGGACCTGTCGAGTTGAGTGATAATATAGCTCTAAAGTGGCTTCGATTCGCATAGCTAGAAATCATCAGGAAAGAGAGAGAGAGAGAGAGAGAGAGATAAATTGAGTGTCAAGTAAGTAATTGTTTCTGTTCAATGCCATTTGAAAGGAGCTTTTTTGAGTGAGGAAGAATTTTCCGAACTGAAGTTTAGTTGTTATCATACTTCTTACCAGTGAGATCCCAGTACATAGAGTGTGGATCAGTGGATGTTAGTTTTCTGGATATTTAGACTTAAGATTGGCTATGTTTGATGGTGCAAGCTTTGTATTTTTTTTATAAGCCGGAGAGAAGAGGCATTTCGTTGGCAGTTGCAGAGCTCCACAAAGCTTTAATTATTTTGGTGTGAGTTTGTGACTGAGACCTGCAGACAATGCTAGCATTTATCATATTATCCCCTTTAGAGAAAAATTAGTCCTTTTAGTTTTCTTTTTTACTAGTTYACAACTTCACATAACAATGCTATGAGCTTATGCCTTTTTTGCTATTCTTWATYAGCTGCTGGACCACAAACTTCTACTAGTAGTAGGAATGCACTATTTGATCCTGTTATGGCGCTGATGGGCCACMGAGAAGAGAATGTAGATGAGTCTGAGGAAAGCGAAAGCCCTCGAGATGAGGCAAGGGAAAGCCCCCGAGATGAGGCAAGTGCAGAGAGTATAGGTGATGTTCCCGAACATTCAGACAGCACTCAGGGTCCATCTGTGGCTAAGGGGGGAAATGATGATGGAACTGATAGTGAAGTTGAGCCAGTTGCAAAGTCAGTTCACCCTACTGATGAARCTGTCGGAGAAATGAAAGAACAAGAGGATCATCCTCCTTCTAAAGCTGTGGATGAGCCAGTCACTATGACAGTGGATTCTGGAGAAGTCAAACCTGATGCACAGGATCCTACTGCTTCACCTGAACCAATAAATCAGGATGCCGATGCTGGGGAAATGGAGTTCAGTAAACAGGTTGATGAGGGAGGGAAAGCTCAGGAGACATCCACCGAGTTGTTAGAATCAGCTGAAAGTAACCTACATGTTGATCAAGTGATTTTGCAGCATATTGATAGAGCCATTATTGAGGAAGCACACGGTGCTGTAGAGACACAAGAAAGCATGCAAGAATTGACAGTAGAAAGAGGGAACCCTAAACAGGAGGGAGTGTCAAGTGATATCCCAGCTGTAAATTCGATTGAGCACTTAGAGACTGTTGGTGCAACTACTATTGCCGAATCTGACAACTCTACTGAATCAATGTTTAACAGCTTATCTGTTGAACCACCAAGTAATGCAATCGCGGAAATTGTTTCTGGTCAAGCTACTGAGGAAAATAATTCCAAAAATGTAACTATTCAAGCGTCAGAGTCATGTGAAGAAGATAAAGTTGGTGCCAAAGATGGTAAAACTAGCCCGGCAACCAATGTTTCAAACTCTACTGAAGCTGTCCTTGAGGTGGAGAAAGTGAGAAGGGAAATGAAGATGATGGAAGCCGCATTGCAGGGAGCTGCTCGACAAGCTCAGGTATACCTTATTTCTACCCTCTTTGGGAAGAATTTGGACATTGAAAATGTTCTTATTC
Source organism: Bassia scoparia (assembly GCA_008642245.1). Taxonomy (NCBI): domain Eukaryota; kingdom Viridiplantae; phylum Streptophyta; class Magnoliopsida; order Caryophyllales; family Amaranthaceae; genus Bassia; species Bassia scoparia. The sequence continues at coordinate 20,989 of SNQN01000948.1, forward strand.
TTAACTGTTATTTTAAATTTCTTTGAAACCTGTATAGCATTCCCCATTTATATTGTGGTTATTATTTTTCTTGTTTCCAGGCTAAAGCAGATGAGATTGCCAGATTAATGGGCGAAAATGAGCAGTTAAAATCTGTCTTGGAAGATCTGAGGGTAAGCTTTTATCTATTTTGATGGTCCTGTTTGCATTTATCCTCACACGCTCACACTAGCTGTATACTATAGCCCTCTGTTTTGGGAGAGGGGGAAAACCATCAAGTTCTGAATCTGGAAAAAGTGACAAACGAGTTTCTATTTGATTTGGGAACATATATGGCTGCATCTTTATTTTCATAGGCTTTATACTTCTTTATATTACATTGTTTTTTTAGGCATCCTTTTCTATCATAATTGCATTCCCTCCAATTACCTTCGTTTTTTAGGTCAATGTTGCCTAATGTATTTCGTTAGAGAGAAAATAAAGAAAGCTAAACTAAGTAGAATATGGGTTCATGGTTATGAGTTTCCTTCTTGATATGGATGATTAAAGGTGAAAGTAGTCTTCAAAGGAAAGGACATGACAATGCCATCGTCCGGTTTACTTTGGAATGGTGTTGATAGATCATTTGAACCATTTGATTTCCTTTCATCTTAATTAGCACATACTTAACACATACATATGGTTCTGTCAAGAATTTTATGTTTCTTTGTATGTTTAGCTAGAATAGGACTCTAGCATCATGATTTCTAAATAAAAACATGACACTTGGACACTTCATTTGGACACTTCATTTTTAAATAAAAACATGAATTTTTTCCACAAAATAGCGGAGTTTGACACTTGGACACTTGTATCCAAGTAGGAACTTAATCCTTGTCTATGTAACCCTGTAACATAGCCACGTAGGTTAGTATATCCATTTTTCATCTATTGTTGTACATTTCTCTCATCTCAACATGGTGTGTTATTCCTTCTCATAATAAGTTGATGAGCTTTCAGCCATAAATGTCAACATGGTATATGTTGGGGTGGGCTTGTCAGGACCCCTTAGTCAGGGATCTTGTCTGAATTGTGGTTTTAGTGATTATGTGCTTATTAGTCTTTGGTTGAATCTAGATTTTAAGGTTGTTTTGTTGAATTAATCTACTACATATCAATATATGACTTTATTTATACTCACGAAGTGGGTAATGCCCGTCTTATTTTGAATTGTTTCAGATATCATCATTCATAAGTTTTGTTCACTTGATCAAAGTAGCTTTTTACCACACTTAAAATTGATTAATGGTGATATTTACCAGCATCTCCTTAATAGTTTTGCTGTCTATGACAGAGGAAATCCAATGATGCAGAAATTGAATCTTTGCGAGAGGAATATCACCAAAGGGTTTCAACCCTTGAGCGGAAGGTACGATTTATTGTTTTTTGAAGTTAACTCATCCGATTACTGTTATGAATGGGAGAGTGTTAAGAATGCAAGTTTTCTTTTTCTGCAACAATGTTAATAAGTGACCAGTTCATTAATTTATAGTTTTTATTTTGTCAAAGTGTACCCATGGTAATGGGCTAGTACTACACAATTGCTTGTAAGTTGTATTATAGCCTCATTAAACATTTTATTGATAAGTTACCTAAAATTTGTTCAGGTTATTGTTGATTTCTATTTTCTAATTAGCCTCAATTCTTATTTTTATTTGACAAGAAATCCCATGGTTGGGTTTTTGTACTCATCTGTTATCTTGCTAATAATTATCATGCCTGCGTGTGATTTTAGGTTTATGCTCTTACCAAGGAAAGGGATACATTACGACGGGAGCAGAACAAAAGAAGTGACGCGGCTGCTCTTTTGAAGGAAAAAGATGAAATTATTAATCAAGTTATGGCTGAGGGTAAGAACTACGAGTTTACAAGAAATTCTTTTCTTTTGTCCTGCAGTCCTGCACAATCTTTCTACTTGGTGGTGGTTTAGCTTTTGCTTTGGTGCAAACTCATACTCATAGAACTTGACCTTTTTTGTAATACTTTTAAAGATAGGACTTCTCTGTTGGTTTTTTTGTTTCTATATTGTGTAATATAGACTGGCCTAGGAAGTTCAAGCAGCATTACAATGGTCATTGCCTCATTGGTTTTCTTGCTCAAATTCTTGTTACTAATGATTGTATTGTTCTTTAATGTAAAAGCTAAAAGCTAAAAGCTATTAGTTAAAGCTTGAAATCAGATACAGGATTTAGTTTGACTAAGCTTGAGTACTGTAAGAAACCAAGGCTGACTGAAGCCAACTTTTAAGAGCTTCTAAGCTGTGAATATACTAAATAGGTGAAAAAGGTTGTCTATATCGTTGAATTTCTGGCTGTTTGTCCACTCAGAATCTTCGAAGTGCCTGATGCCAGTGATATAGAGCTAGTACTTCTTAGTTCCTAGGTTTATTTTGTAGCAGGAGGCTGTATATATATTCTAGAATTCAGTTGTACTGCCTATACAACAAATATCTTAATCAGATTCTGAGCTGTGCAAGCTCCAAAGGCCAATTATGTTGATTGTGCAAAGACATGTTTATTTAGATTCAGGATGTCTTCGGATTTGAGTCAAACACGTAAATTCATGTTATATGCCAAATAGATTCAGTGATGATATTATTCGGATGTCTTCGGATTTAGGTTCAGTGATGATATTATTCTTCCCCTGTTTTTTTTTTCCTTTTTTTTTTGGTTCGGTTCATCGGAACTTCATGATTATTTCTACTGTAATGTTCTGAATCAACCTATATTTCATGACAGGGGAAGAGCTCTCAAAGAAGCAAGCTGCTCAAGAAGGTCAAATTAGAAAATTAAGAGCACAGGTTTTTGATCTGGTCTCCTTCCTTTTCATATCATTGTAAGGTAACTAACAAAAGAGGTTACTAATTTGTGCTTTGCATGCTTTTTGTGAAAGCTAGATTAGAGAATTCGATGAAGAGAAGAAGGCTTTGACTGCTAAGTTACAGGTAATTGATCTGTGGGTTCCTATTCAAATTGGTTTTGAGCTGAATAAACATCTTTTCTTTATCTCATATGAAGCAGATTGTGTTTATGTCAACAGTGTTAATGTTGGGTCTGTTGCTTGAGGAACATTTGTTTACTAGACTTTCTTTTGTTCGGAATTATTGCTCTTTCTCCCACATTAACCCATAATTTGCTTCACTTGTCTTTTCTTATAATTACTAGTTTTGTATTGTGTGTCTTTTTTTCCTTCACACTTTGAAATTCGGTTTCTTCAGTTAATTTTGACTCTTGTGTTGGAAGTTATGWAGATTTGTTTTCCTTTTTTTGGGGGAAAAAATATGGACAGATTATTTTGTCAAACTATGATGTTTCTATTGTTGCTTAGACATTTCAACTGCCTCAATTTGTCATGCTGTTAGGTTATACTTGTTTCCAACTTGCAAGCTTGATCACCATTAATCTTCGTAAAAACTCGATCCTTTTAGTAATTTTTGTAAGGTTCAGTAAATTCTTCAATTCTTCTAATAATGTGCTCATAGCATCAATATGCGCCTTTATATCGCTGTTTGGTTTGTATTCGTCTTTAAAACTAGTGGATCATATTCAAAAGTGAAGTATCTGCGACAATTAATTGACTATCGCACAATTTTTGTGACCATAATTTTTTAAAGGTTCAACAAGATTAAATTTTTATGACGTGTTATGAAAAAAAATTACAAGAGAATTTTACATTTTTTTAAATTTGTCCAATTTTGCGTTTAGACATTTTATTTTGTCTTTTGAAGCTTTTCTAGGTTTTGTTTGACGGGAGTGAGAGTTTTCTGTGTTTCTGTAGTCATGAAAACTAATTTGATTCTTCTGTCTTAATTTATTCCTACTTATGTATCAAAGATATACAATCTGTTTTTGCTCAATTCTTGATTGTAAATTAGTGCTTGTGTTATAATTTGCAACAATTACTATGTCTGTATGTTCAGCAATTGATGATTTGCCCCTGTTATCTGGGTGGTGACCTTGTTCTCTGCCATCTAGTAAAAATGTGTTTGTGAACTTTTCAAGTGTTCAGTTCTACTTCTCTAGGAGTGTTTGCTGTTTAGAGTTGGTAAATATATGCAGCTTACACACAAATGTTCAAGATTCTTAGAATTCTTATAAAAGTATATGTTTGTTTAAGACTTTAAGAGATGAAAGTGTGTGCATCATTGGCTCAATGCAATCAAACTTCTAGTCACTTCCCAAATTTCAATATAGAGTGTTTTAGTTTAAATGGTATTGAAATGTCTACTTTGCTTATTATACTTCTATATATTTCATCTGAATACATCATGCAGCTTGAAGAGAATAAGTAGAGAGCATAAAGAAAGACAAGGCAGCAACAGAAAAGTTACTGCAAGAAACAATTGAAAAGCATCAGGCAGAACTTGCAGGTCAGAAGGAATATTATACCAATGCTTTGGCTGCAGCAAAGGAAGCGGAAGCACAAGCAGAGGCTCGGGCTAATAATGAAGCCCGAACTGAGCTAGAGGGGCRTCTAAGGGAGGCTGAGGAACGTGAAACAATGCTTGTTCAAGCTCTCGAGGAATTAAGACAGACATTAAGCAGTCAAGAGCAGCAGGTTGTTTCAAACATTAGTATTATGTTTCTGTCTGCAAGCCTATATAAAGTTTGTGCCTTCGCCGTTTGGTTGTAGCTCAAAGATTGGTGTTCAATTTAGTAAGTTGCTAATGTTGACTTGTCTTATTTACAGGCAATTCAAAAAGAGGACATGTTACGAAGAGATGTTGAGGACCTTCAGAAACGATACCAGGTGCTCTAGGACATATCAATATATCATAATTGATACACCATTTTGCTCATTTTAATATGTAAGTRTATACTACTTAGTTGAGATTCTAATGATATTGCCTGTTGATTCCTAGGAAAGCGAGCGCCGGTGTGAGGAACTTGTTTCACAACTACCTGAATCTACTAGGCCCCTTCTTCGACAAATTGAAGCTATGCAGGTTTTGTCCCAAAAATAGATAATTTATTTGAATTTTATAATCGTAAGTTTGCTTACAAGATTATTTTATTTTCTCCCATCTGGTTGCAGGAGACATCTGCCCGAAAGGCTGAAGCTTGGGCTGCTGTAGAGAGAACACTGCAGTCTCGGCTTCAGGTTTCAATTACTCCTTGGTGTTTGTACATCCAACATATGTATATTAAACTTTTCTTATGAGTCTTGTTCTACAGGAAGCGGAAGCCAAAGCTGCAGCTGCAGAGGAAAGAGAGCGATCTATAAATGAGCGATTATCTCAAACACTATCAAGGATTAATGTTCTTGAAGCTCAGGTAAAGCATCCACATCATGTTATATCTTAATTTATGTTTATGATTAAATGGTATGCATACATAATATCATAATGTAATACTTTGGTCCATAGATTTGAGCGAACAATAATGATATTATATGCTGGTAAAATTTGTAGATTTCATGCCTCAGAGCAGAGCAGACGCAACTAAATAGGTCTCTTGAAAAGGAAAGACAGAGAGCTGCTGAAAATCGACAAGAGTACCTTGCGACAAAAGAAATAGCTGATACTCATGAAGGTCGTGCAAATCAGCTTGAAGAAGAGATCAAGGAACTTAAGAGAAAACACAAAAATGAATTGCAAGAGTCATTGACCCATAGGGAACTCCTACAGCAGGTTGTCTACTGGTTCTGAATTCAGATCTTCATGTATTCTTCTTTTTGTATCATTCATTAGCACAGTCACTTTAGCTGATGTGTTTGTTGATCAAAATAGGAGTTAGATCGGGAAAAGGCAGCTAAATCAGAATTGGAAAAGGCTGCCCGTGTACAATCTTCTCCCGTGTCAGATCAAAGTCCAACAACAATGAACAAATCGACACCTGAAAATGGTACTACACTGKTACATATCCATACAGTGTTGCCTGTTTTTCCTTTTTCACTGACACATTACTTTTGCAGGAATGTTAACACGTAAACTCTCAAGTGCTAGTAGTGTGGGTAACATGGAAGAAAGCTTCTTCTTGCAGGCATCTCTAGACTCTTCCTCCTCTTTCCAAGAGAGGAGAAATTCTGGAGAGGCTACAATGAGTCCTTATTACCTGAAGAGCATGACGCCAAGTGCTTTTGAAGCTGCCCTTCGACAAAAGGAGGGCGAACTTGCATCATATATGTCTCGGCTGGTAAATATATAATATCTTATGTTTTTTAATATAAATTTCACTCTCTTGTCTTGGTTAATACTAGATGACCACCCCGGAATGATCAATTTTGGTTCATGTAGCCRACCCCAATTATGGGATTAAGGCTTCGATTGATTGTCTTGGTTAAAATTCTTTCTTCCATTTGATATACCAATATAAATTTGAAGGTAGATAATTGGCCCAGTCAGTGAATTAATTGTTCAAATCTTACAATTACAATTATTGTTATTGTCAGAATTTCATTGATGTTATCAACATAATCTTCAAGATGGGTAGAGGGATAAAATATTTGGTTCTTTTCTACATCAATCACTTTTATTTGTCTATATAATCCGAGCAAACATTCCTCTTAACATACTTTCTTCCGCCTTATTGCATAAGTTGAGAAACCTTTGAAGTTTTGTAACTTTTCGGATCACTTGATGATAATCAGCATTGATAGTTGAAAACCAAGAGAGTAACAATGGATGTACTTCACCTCTCAGAATCAATTTTGAATCTAATGTTTATTTTAGGCTTCAATGGAATCAATACGGGACTCACTTGCTGAAGAGCTGGTTAAAATGACTGAGCAGGTTTGTTCTTCTTTTGCCATCTTACATTTATGAATTTGCATTGCCATCACACTTGCTTATTCTACTCTGCTCTGCAGTGTGAGAAATTGCGGAGTGAAGCTGCTGTGTTGCCCGGYATGAAGGCAGAACTAGAATCTCTAAGAAGGAGACATTCGGCTGCTTTGGAGCTGATGGGAGAGCGTGATGAGGAGGTATGTTATTTGTGATACAAGTAATTATTATGGATTTAAGGATTGATTTCTGACAGTGAACTTTATCAGCTCTTAATATTTAAGCTTCTAATGAACTGAAATCTAAATACTTCCTCCGTTTTTTTTATAGATGTCCCACTTTGGTTTTTGTGGTTTTTGAGGCAAAATTTTGGTGCAAGTGATTAGGTGAGTAGATGGGTAATTTAATACAGTATTTGGGACCCATAGATGAGAGAGGTACAAAGAAGATGTTGTGGACCCCAAAAAAAGTAGAAAGTAAGTAGAGATTATAGGATAATTTATTGTGGTCCCATGTCTTGAAAGGGGAAAAAAAGCAAAGTGGGACAACTAATGTGAAATTTCCATATTTAGAAAGTGGGACATCTAAAAAAAACGGAGGAAGTATAAATACTATGCTATATAGATGGTAATGAAGGTGTGTACTGTAATGGAGATTCATGTCCAGTACTATGTTTGCCTTTTCTCTATGGTACCACTTTTTAAATTTTCTTCCTTATGGTACCACTAAACAATGTTACTAATTGATAAAATAACAAATCTGTTTATTAAATGTTAATCCCACGTTTAGTAGGTTAATTTCTCACGTTAGTTGTTATATTAGTTGACTTTGTTGCTCACTCCACCACTTTGCTGCTTCCCTCCTTTTTATTACGTTTCCCTCAAATTTTCCTTCATTTCCCTCTTACCTGCTTCCCTATTTAAAATAATGTTGACTTGTTTCTTATTCTGCAAATTCTGCATCAAGGGAAATAGAGTACATGTTTATGAAAAAGAACATTAAACTAAAAGGCATAATTTAACCAAAACAAAAGGCATAATCTAACCAAATATTCCTCAACTATTTCGGCCCTAATTTGGTTCAAATTCAACATGCGAAACAAAAAAATCAAACAAATTGGGCAATTAACCATAACAAAATAGCAAAATTCGAAATTGGGAAGAAAAACTAACCTCAATGAAGACTAAAGACAAGCAGGATCCTCTAAKTACTAGCAATTATCAATCGCAAAAATGATGAACAAAATAATGAAGGAAGAAATAAAGAAAAAAAGAGTCAGGAAAGAGTAATAGGAAGTTCGATCATCATGTGTTATTTTTGCATGAAATGKGTAGTACACTAGACCACTAGTGGTCCAGCAAATTAATTTAATGGTCGCAATTTTTTCCTTTTTCTTCTTTTAATTAAGATTAAGAATAAACAATAAGCATGGTTAATGCCCAAGTAACGTTTAACAGATTTGTTATTTATCAATTAGTAACATTGTTTAGTGGTACCACATGGAAGAAAATTAAAAAAAGTGGTATCATAGAGAAAAGGCAAAAATAGAGTGGTACACTAGTACCATGTAGAATTACCCAAACTTTTATGACTTCAAACTTACCTTGATGGCCTGTTTGGTAGTCATTAAAAGTCAATAATAATTTCCAGAAATGAGATTGACTTTACATGTAATCATGAACAAAAGTTCTATGACACTGTCCATGATAATGCAACTTCATTCCCATATGAGAGCTTTATACCACCTTTTAAAGTGATATAGATGACGATGAAGATTTGTGAAGATATCACTGTTGGCGGGCAAKCATTATAATGGATAAATGGAAAACAGTTCCTTGCAAAATTAGAATATATGCCATGTATTARTAGGGGCTATTACTGCTATTGTTTTGATGGAATTCCAGTAGGTTTTGATTTGTTTTCTGCCTGACCTCTCTATGCAATTGCTGAATGGGTGTAACTATAAAGCTTTTTTCCCCTTTTCCTGCTCTCTGTTTTGCTATTTCTTTTTCTCTATCCAAGAAAAGGTACTAATTGTGGTAAGTATGTGTTTAGCTGGAAGAACTTCGAGCTGACATTGTGGACTTGAAAGAAATGTACCGAGAACAAGTCAATTTACTTGTTAACAAGGTACTCTTCAGCCCTCCTCATTCTCACAGGTCACTTGATCTTTCTTCTCAGTTTTAATAAATCGATTGTGATTGTTATGCAGATTCAAGTGCTAAGCTCACAAATGGGTGCTGCTTGATCATTTCAGCGAGTGTTTGCATCCTGTTTTAGTCCTTCAGAGTGTAGGATCAGTGTATAATTCACCATATTGGTGTCAATACARTCATTTCAGGTTTCCGAGTAAAAGCTGCCAATTTCACACTGACATGATGTATACAAACTGTGACCTTTAGGATTCCTTTTCTGTGGCCATTTGTAGCATTTTCCCCAATTTATTTAAAGAAAAGAATTTTGTGAGAAGTGGAGTGTGGTATTGTATAGCAAAAATACCATAAGAATTCTATTTTTTTGGTGTTATTATTCAATTGTATTTAATGTTCAAAACTGCTCTAAGTGCATATTTTCACTATTCGTMTASTRCATTGCAAGGCTCATTCTTTTCTGCATTACGAGCAAGAAGACCTGCCGATTTTTAATTTMTGTGTGTTTCTTGCGTGAACATCAGCMGAGGAAGCAATCGACTGATATGCAGAAAAGGYTATTTTGGTGTTAAACATTACTGYTGTTACAGGTATCTGAAATCGGTTTTGCTAACAAACGTTGTAGATCATCTATCGGCGTTGGGGCATTATACGACTATACGAGCCAGCCCCCTAAAGCCCTTTTGTTATCAAAGCACATACTATTGTCAATATCCAACAGTTACACTCATTTGGAGTGGAGAAAATAACAAATGTAATGTAACTATGTAAGTATGTAACTCAWTGATGGTTATATTAATCAAATCAAGGTTAAAAAAAAAGGTTGCTCATAAACACTTTCATGTGGGGTTGGCCAACAATGTGCATGGAGTAGTTGGCAAATAATTTACTAACTTTAACGTTTGCTCACTTCCCCACTTAAAACACCACCACACATTTTAAAACCTTAAAAATTAAATTTGTGATGACCTTTGGAGTGAAGGTATATGTACTATGCTAGCTTCATTCCAAAGACTTAGGTGTTTACTTGGTTTTTACAAAAGTTTTTAGGCAATCTATTACTTCCTCCAATCAAWCTATTGCAATTATTATAAAGCGTAAAAATATATTAAAACAATTATCATCGATACAAGCCATTCTCGTCAATACGCTCAAAACCGTTTGATAATTTTATCATTTTATGTTATGTATCAACTATAGCCTACAAATTTACCATACATGTAAAAACATTATTATACACGGTGTGCAAAAAAATCATCCAATAATACGAAGTATTACACTTTACAAAATAGTTTTGCCAATTACTTAAATTTTACATCCTAAATTTGTAACGCTCAACATCGTTTTAGTGAATATTATGTTATAATATACTCTATACTCAATAATAATTAACGATAGTTACACTTGAACATACCCATATACCCTACTATGATACACCACCAACATAATCTGCCACTAAAACAAAACAACTAAAAACTCATAATAAACCAAAATTTGTATGCCCCATGTTCCACTAAATTGTGTCATGCCAACCTTTGTTATCAAAAAAAAAATTGTCGTATAATTAAATTTAGAATACGTTTTAGAGATCTAAACGACAACAGTAATTTAACTAATATGGGACTGGCAATGACCAATTACTAATGTTAAAAATTCAAGTTTCATCAGTTTTCTCAAGCATTAAAATGACAGAAGATAGTGACAGAGTAATGGAGTGAAGTCCTTATTTAAATAGCACACCCTTGCTTTTTTTTATTAGTAATTATTACTCCGTACATACTTGTATTACGGTCATGTTTCTTTGGACATCATTTTATGATACTTAAGTTTTTCGTTCGGTTTAGTATCTTACTTTCCTTTTCTCATTGTTCAGATTAGATTTAGTCCAAAAAAAACAAGACCTATTTACTCGGTTAGATGGTTACTCTGTCTCAAACATATTGCAACATAGCGTAACAAGATTAATTTTACGAAGTATATGATATTATGATTTGTGAGAAATCGTTGATGAGTGTGAAAATCAATGAGTCCCAAATGAAATTGTTTTGGGTGAAAAATGGTGATCTTTATTTTATTTTTTATAACATTACAATTTTTTTAGACATGAAAATAAATATAAAAAAGCTCCAATTTATTTGGTTGAGTGATCCTAATTATTTAAAAAATAAAATTAGAATTTGATTTGATTTGACTTTCACACCTCAGAGTATTATTTAAGTATTAATAGCACAGCACACAACACAACCTTAGCAGGCAAAAACATTCTGACAGCTTGCAAATTATGCAGCCCTTAACAAAATTTTTATACACATCTAGATGTGTATAAGAGACAGGTCAGGCAAAAACATTCTGACAGCTTGCAAATTATGCAGCCCTTAACAAAATTTTTAATCTTTAAACTAATTTCAAATGGCGCCAAAATTAGTTTTAAATTAATTTACAGCCGTTGGATTTCAAATTGTACAGCCTAGATTGACTCATTTCTTATCATATTTCTCCACTATTATTAATAAATATATTATCACGTGCTAAAAGCTCAAAAATTTGCTCAATTTTTACACATTACCCAATTTCACCACCATTGCTCACTTTCTCTCTCTAACCGCTTTCTCTCTCTAACGCTTTCTCTTTCCGGCGACCGTTACTTTTCCGACGTTCCAATTTCGTCGGAAATTAGGTCTGTTTCATAACTTCTTTGTTGAAGATTTTGTTGATTTTCTCTCTCTTATCTTCTTCATTTTTGAGCTGTTCTTCAAATTTGTTCAGTTAGATCTGCAACTCTCACATTCTTCTGAGGCTTTCTCTCTCCTGGTTTATCTTCGCCGGAAAAGGAATCTGCGACGAGCTGAATTGTTTTCGTGGGGAATATTCGAGGAATCTTCGAGTAGAGCTGTATTCTTGTTTTTGTTGTTTTTTTTTTTTTTTTGAAGTAAAGAATTCTAAGTTGCGATTGTATCGTCGATTAACAAAACCCTAGCTCTTTGCTAGCAATTCATTACTAGAGTTGTTCAATTGGAATCTTCTTTTTCAGGTATCTATTTCTATTTTTGCCTTCTATTTTATATAATTGCAGTTTAACTGTTTTATTGCGAAATGTGTGGTGTTCTAATCAGCTTACCTATTGTGTGAGTTGTTTTGATTTCTTGTAAATGGAAATAAATTTTTGGATATATTGTAGTTTAATTGAGTTTATATGGAGGTCAGATTATTGACAATTTTAGGATAATGTTGCTATTTTTAGGGCTAAAAACCCTAAGTTKATGAAGTCGTTCTTGTTTAATGGTTTTGTCGCAAGTTTGAAGTTGATAATGCAATATGCTTGTTCTTGAATAGTAAGTATTTTTTATGTACTGTATTTATCTGATTTTTCTACATCAAACCTCAGGTATTGATTAGAGGTTCAGCGTCACTGAGCCGCAAAAAATTTGACATTTCTTTAATGGATTATGTATTTGCTACTTTGGCATTTGTTTGATGTTTGATCATCTGCTTTTCCCTGGTCTTTAGATAAAATCGCCAATGCCTGCATATCATCCTTTCATAACTATGGTAATTATGTCTTATGACTTTACACCACCAAATTGTGCATTATATTAGCAATTGCCAGTGGATTTATATGCCTATTGTGCTTGGAAACATCCTCCTCACTATGCATATCCTTACTGTGTTTGGGTCTTTGGGATACCCTTTCCATAGTGAAACATAATGATATCCCTCGGCCTTAGAGTTGTTGGCGAGTTGATAAAACTCACATAGTCCCATCTACTCAATTTTAAATTTGCTGAATGCCTAAATCGTCTAGCTTGATTTATTGATTGATTAACCACATGAATGATCTGTTTTCATCTAGCCGCCAGGGATTAAGGCTTAGATTGATTGATTGACTGACTGATTTATTTTCCAGCCAATTGCTTCTCAAAACAATGAACTTCCTGGTCATTCTTTGCAATTAAAATTTCAATGTAAAACATGTATTATGATATTGAATCAGTCCTTGATGTACTTCATCCTGCAATGTCCCCTCACAAGACAAATTATCCATTTGAATCACTAACCTAAAAACCCAGTCACAAACAAATAAAATTTAGAATTGGCTTAAGCTCTGCCTTGTATGCAATACACGTACCAAAATTGTCAGAGAAGGTTCCCTGCCAACTTACCAAGCCCTGTGGTCTTTGAGTATGTTACGGCTCTCTACCTCTCTACGGTGCCAATTGTGTTGTCATTGATATCCTTAACAACCAGCCATGTCAATCTTTTCTTTCCTAAAAAATGTACCCCCACATTGCTTCCTCCCTTGGCCCTCAAAGAGTCCAAGACTGGCCATGGATCACCAATCCTTGATGTTATAAACTTTTGAACTTCTAATGGTTTATCATGCACCTCTCTAAGACTTTAAACTATCCCTATCTCTATATCTACCAAATAATACAATTTTTTTCTATAACATGTATAAGTGTTATACATTGGTTGGGAAGCAATATGAGTAAGAGCTGTAGTGACTCTAAATTGTGATGCATGTAACTGATAGGATTTTATTATTTTTCTTCTTTTCACATTCTGTGATACTAAAGAAAGATATCCATTTATATATCATGTATTGTTGAATGTGCAGGTAGTTGTTACATCTAAGATATGCAAATCCCAAAGGTCAGCAAACATGAGGAACCTGATGCAAGAGGAAAAATTCTCGCTTTCCTCCGAAGATTCCTTTTCCTGGCATCATACCATCTTACACTGATTATGGACCCAACACTGGTTTGGTCATCAAAATCTGTTTTTAAAGTGTAGAAATGGAACTGGCATCATCAGAGAACTTCGTCAGAGAGTCTTATAGAGGGCAGCCTTTCTTGGTTGGATACTTCTGAATGAGCCTGAGACCCCTGTACAAGAGGCCATCGTCGTTCATCCGTGATTCTTTTGCTTATTATGATGCTGCCAGCATGTCTAACTTAGATTATATGCCAGTGTCACATGATGAAAGCAATTCAGACCTACTGTATCTTCTCCGTTATGTGGGTCACAAAATTTTGACTTAGAAGGAGATTTCACAAGGGTCTCTATTCATGACCCTAATTATTATGGTAAACATAAGAATGAGCAATGGACTTGAATATTACTCCTGCAACCATACCAGCTTGCGGTCTTCCAGGATAATATTGTAACCAAGTGTTGGAGCTTCTGCTGTTCCACTTGAAGTAGATCCAATGCCATCTACAGCAGCTGAAAAGCAAGACCAACATGACTCTGGTTCTCATGATTCAAAAGCTTCAGCTGAGAAGAGAGATGGTTCCCATGCCAAAACACCATCTGAAAATTATACAAAGCGTGCTAAGCAGTAAGCATCCATTGCGTTACTTCTTTAATATTTGTTATAAACTATAATTAATTAACTCTATTAAATTATCCTCATCTTTTCGAAAATGTGTTTCTATTTCATTGACCCTATGCCCTAAATTGAATAGAGAAGAGGAGATAATTATAAACAGAATACAATGAACTTTGAATCTGCTTTTTTGTTTCATCTTTTATCATTTGACTGTCATCCTCCTCATTTCATCAGTTTTCTCACTTTCATGTGATTATTGGTTTATACTTCATAGTTTCAGAGCACGAGACTGTCTGTTTTGATGAAACAATCAAACTGGATATATCAGGAATACTCATGAAAATTGAAAAAGAATATTTTAATAATTATCATTGGAGCTACCGTTTACTGATGGAAGCATCTTGGGTTTCCTGGTATCTGCTTCATTTTGCATTTCATGATAGGTGAAAATAATGAAAGTGCCTTGTAACATTGTACACCTTTATAGTTAGTAATCAATCCTTATGCCACAATGTTAACTTGAAATTTGTCTTTAGCAAGTTGATTAATTTATTAGCTGCAGGTGCAGATTGACCGTTTTGTGTTATCAATAAGAACGATTACTAAACTGATCTAATGTAGGCAATTTGCTCAAAGATCAAGGGTTCGAAAGCTTCAGTACATAGCTGAGTTGGAAAGGAATGTACAAGCATTACAGGCAAGTTTTAGTTTATCAAATACTCTTTTTCAATCTCTTTCTCTTTGCAATCAAAGCACAGGAAAGAAATGGTCAAAAAATCAGTGTCTTACTAGTTCTAAAACTAATTATACAGGCTGAAGGTTCTGAAGTCTCAGCAGAGCTAGAGTTTCTCAATCAACAGAATCTTATTTTAAGCATGAGAATAAAGCTCTGAAGCAACGTTTTGAAACTTGTCCCAGGAGAAGCTCATCAATACTGTAAGCTTCTCTGATTTTTTTTGTCAGCTTTGTTTAAATAAATAGGACAGTTGGATGGTTGGAACCGTTGACCTGAAGAGATGTGATGCATTTATGTTCAGCCAAAATAGCCAAGTCTTTTAAGAAAACCTGTGCCTGCTGTCTAGTTTGTCTCTATCTCTGTCTTCTGATTTTTTATTTTTATTTTTGTTTTTCGGAAACAAACATGAGCCTGATCCTCATGTAGTAGGAGCTTTATCTTTGTATTTCATCTTACTAACTGATCAGTAAATTTTGACCAATGTCCACATGTGAGAAGTGAAATCGCATCAAATGATTTCATTTGACTTGAATCAGTTGGAGAATGGATATTAACTACTATAATTGGTTAGTGTGTAATTGCTTGTTCATTCCCCTCACACATGTTGTAGGTGTGAGACACTACTTTATGTTGTGGCACAATACATGTCTCAAGAGGCTATTGTGTGGTTTGAGTTGTCTTTTATATTTTCAGAATTATTGTTTTTGTCCTAAGGTCTTGATGAATGCTTTTGCTTTTGCTTTTGAAAACCTCACTTTGGTTTATCTATGGTGAAATTGCTTCAAACTATTTCAGCCTTTRTTAAACATTACGCCGTAAAATAACCATACTTATTGATGTCCGCCGGATCACAGATTCATGGGCACTTCCTACAATTTGTCATACTTGTATGGCTATGTCAATCCTGAAAATCTTGAAGAATGATAAATTTAACCTGGCCCAAAGATATTGTCCATTTTTCTCCTAGTTTTCTTAGCCCTATTTGACATATTGTTGACCTTTTTGTTTATATGCCAATTTACCCAATCATCTATTTTGCACTACCRTATTCCCGCTATAATTATATTTTTAAATTTTGATAATGTGAGATGGGCCATCTCGTAGTTGATATGCCTTGAAATTTCTGCAATTGATGGATAAAGTTGGAGTTTGACTCGGTTATTTTAAAATGTTGGTCCTAGTKGAGCACGAAGTTTTGGAAAGAGAGATTGGTCGTCTTCGGGCATTGTATCAGCAACAGCAGCAGCCACAGCAGCAGCAACCTCAACAGCGACCATCTTCAAGCCACAGACGGACCAGCAGCAGAGACCTTGATTCACAGTTTGCAAACCTTACTTTTAAGCACAAGGAGATACATCAGGACCCGATCCCTATAGCGTCCAGTTGGTATTTAAACTTGGATTTTCAGAGAGGACGTCGTCTGTGCTTGTGTCCCTGGATCACAGTTTGCCATGCAGGTGAAACTGTCGTATCTGCTGCGGATTGATTCCTTTTGCCATTGAGGTGGCGCGTAGCCCTCAGCTCGGATAACCTAATTTTTTCTTTCACTTTTCTGTTTCCATTGAATTATATTGTTGTGCACCTGGTGGTTCTCCTGGAATGGAAGGAATTCTCTATCCAGGTTAATGTCTTGCCTGAGGTGGTTAAGACAAGGGTATTTGTCTTGTGTGATGTAGCAATCACTAATTTAATATTTGTTTTTCCCATTGTTTGCGCATAGCAATTGTTAGATGTGGAACCCTGCAGAAAAGCAGGAGTGAATATGAGATGTTGTAGAATATGTATTGCTGGTTACTTAGAATGTATCATTGTGAGTAGCTGCTGCAATGAGCATTTTACCACGATTCACATTGTGTCTTGTTGGATTTTCTGAACGATACAGAGGGGGGTGAATTGTATCTCGAGAAACTTGATCGTGTTTGCGGAATTAAAAACTATGAAGTAAAAGAAACTTGGAAACTAGAGTAAACAACACAGAAACTCTCAAGACAAACTAATGTTTAGGCAGATTTGCAATAATGGCAAGGCATGATGTATGCAAAGCTTTAGGTTTATTCTTCCTTGTAAATGTTGAAGTTTGAACTGAATTTATTTCAAATAACTGATCCTAAATGGACCTAAATTATACACGGTTTGTTTTTTTATGGCGATTTGTTCTTTTCAAGAGAAAGGATGCACATTAAATCGAACGTGTATAACAGACCAAGAAAAGGACATAGGCAAGCCATGCACACAGAAGGCATTGAAAAAAGTATTGTAAACTCTTTATCTCCAGCTTTTGAGTTTTCGAGTGTTCATTTTATTGAGCACCATTATTTTAACTCTTACTACTCCCTTTCCGTAACACAATAACTGCAACGATTAGACATTTTTTCTAATTTATGCCAAAATCTTTGCAAGTTATTACGTTACGGAGGAGTACCAAGCAAAAATCAACAAGAGATGTAATTTTATGCTCATTCCCATCAAATATATCCCTCGCACCTGCCAACAAACCACTTAAGTACAGGCACTGGGGAACATAAAATCTTCGGACAATCAAATGCATACAAAAGGGACAATGGAGAATGTTTAATATCCAATAAGAAGCTTCAATTGCTTCATCAAATATCATTGAACTTGTACAGGTTTGACATCTTTTAATTGCTTTTATCAAAAGCGACATCTATGATCTATGGGTCAATTAACAGCATATATATTGAACTTACAATGTGGGGGTTTAACCGTTTAGGAGCAAGTAGCTTTTCCACCGGGGCATATCTAAAATGAGGAGGGAAATCAGAAAGGAAAAGGCAGTACCACCCCCAACAACATAGCTAAATACACATTCATATTGTATAAGCTACAAGGTATGTTCATGCCAATTTCCTGCTATCAAGTATCAAGAGCTTAGCGAATGATGCAATCGTCAGATTGAGTTGCAGTTGAATAAGCTCATTACGCTGGTTGTCAAGTTGGATGTTAACATAATCTTCTGTTCATCAATATATTCCTCACCTGCTAGAAATATATTCATCAGTTAGCTTAAACAGTCGATAACACCCCTAGGATCCTTCTAGCATCAGGTGACAAACGTGATACCAAGCACGTAATAATCAGTTCAAGAGAGAACGTAATATAGAGACCAAAGAGCATGCAAAACATAATAGAATTAGAGTCTGCCCAAATTTTCAATTTTCCAGTAACGACACGTG
The DNA here is from genome assembly GCA_008642245.1 of Bassia scoparia. Taxonomy (NCBI): domain Eukaryota; kingdom Viridiplantae; phylum Streptophyta; class Magnoliopsida; order Caryophyllales; family Amaranthaceae; genus Bassia; species Bassia scoparia. The sequence continues at coordinate 39,137 of SNQN01000948.1, forward strand.
TTGGTACTTGTAGGTCTTATTTTACTGTTAAGTTCCATCCAAAACCATAAGCAGCAACTTCCATTATGTAGATGAAAGCGCTATCACTGAAAAGGAAAAGATCCCCTCCCCCCCCCGCCCCCCCCCCCCCCCCCCCCCTCTCTCTCGCTTAAAATACTTGCAATGATTCCAAATTGCAAACTCTTAACAGTTATTCACCACTTCTGATATGGTGATCATTAACAAAACTACATTAACAATTAAACTGGCACAGGCTCACCAAGCCACTGCACTTTCAATAGCAGATGCATCTGTTTCTCATTTTCCAATTCGCTAGCTATTAGTCTATTACTGTAGGTAACAGGAGCCTTAACCAACTCTACAACTGGGTGGAGAATAAGATACGAAGGAACTCCAGACCCGACKATACATTGTTATCATTGCAGCAGCAGCTATGTTAGAAATCAAGCCTTTTGGAAACAAACTACCCACAACAGTGATAACATCATCTAGAATTTACTATTCTAGGATATACTGTATACAGTTAGAACTAGAATTACACATTAATAAGCAAGAATGTTAGCTCTATAGGTTAAGCATGGATTGTACAATTCGATTACAAAAGGAAACAACACAACCACAATCAAGGACAGCTATTCCATGATTAAAGCAATACTTACAGACAATATCTTGTTCCTCGTCCCATCTAACTGCATGAAATAAGCCTCCAGTAACATCTCAAGATCTTCAACATCATCATCCCAGTAGTTGTTGGTCACTATACTTCCACTCCGATGGGAACTGTTCCGATGAAGAACATGCTGTTGTGGAACAATAGAATTTGAAGCAGCGGAATTCAACAAAGCTTCAGATTGTTGATACTGGATCACCTTCCTTGTAAGATATAGATGAGCCATATCTTCATTATCATCCAAAAGATGCTCTATTTCATCTCTCACCTGCAAACATTATAYTTTAATCCTTAGCATACTACTAGATCAGAAAATGTACATGACAACCCAARGCCCTAGGGAATCTAAGAAAGTAAGGACTAAGGAGGCTCGTTGACAAGAAGCCAAAGAATAAAAATGACTAGAAAACATACAAACATAGAGCAAAATAATAGCACTACAGCAAAGCTTCATGCRTATTCCTGCAAGTCCAATAGGCAATAGCAAGCTAAGAAGACCATTGGCTTCTTACCACTATAAGGCGCAGATTAAGGTCTTCAGTTCAAGTGTTCAACTAATAGCTGATGAGTAGTGGTTGTTTGAGTAGTGTGCACCCAAGTAATAGCTGCTGAGAAACTTAATGTTCAAGCATTTAACTAATAGCTCCTCTAATATGAATTACCACAATAAGGCGCAGATTAAGGTCTTCAGTTCCTCACTAGTCTCAAACCATTTCCTAACTAGTTAGGACTTTGATGCCAAAATCATCAAAATAATAGTGATAATTAGAATAGAATAAATTACTACTGTTGTTACTCATCTACTGTGTCGTATTGTCATCTATGGCTCACTTGCAGAACCTACCTTAGCAAATTAGCAATACTCCACTTCTAAGTTCTAACCTAGCCACCAGAAAGAGAGAAATTGAGAGGGAAGGGGGGAGGGGAGGATGGGAGGAGGGAGAAACCTCAATATAAGTCATGCTTAATTTACACATTAACATTGCTCTGCCTTGCCTTTTTAGTCTCATATTATCCTGCTGTCACTGCAGCCCTATCAACTGATCAAAGTATCAAACCCACATAGAAAAGCCAAAAAAAATCACTCAAGACCTCTACTCATCAATGTCCATTGACATTGATCTAACAATCTGAATCTTAGCAACTTTCACAATATTAAGTGTTAAAATTCAAGGAACAAAAGTGCAGCAACTCAAACAAAAATGGATACAAGCCGCTTCTCTGCACTGCCAAGGGCTCAAAATAATCTATCCATAAGCGCTGGCAAAAATGAAATCTGACTCTGAGAGAAAAGAATGTAGCTAAAACCCTCAATAATGTACTCCTAGCATCAGTAGATTAAAAAAGCACTACAAGAGCAGTATCCATTTTGTAGGCAAGTAAGAAACGTGCACTATTGTCTACAAAAATTGCAGTAGAGAACTACCTACAAGTGATTCTCAACTTCCCAGGAAGCAAGAGGGATAAACACTCAGTAATGAAGTTCACACCCAAGTTTCAGAATCTAGATAGCCATACAGATTAACTTTAAACAAAATCCTACTACCGGATGAAAGATTGATAAACCTGCTGCTCACTGACTAGTCATAACCATGATCACACAGGCAACACACTGCTTCCTGTATTATCTACATAAAATCCAAAAATAAAACAGTGTATTACTACCTTTTGCACCCGAGCAAGTAAGCGGGTGAGATTACTCTTCAAGCTCCTCACACGTTAAGATTCTGGTGCTAACATTATGAGCCAATTCATCCAAAACAGATAAGCATGCTTCTCAAGCTCAGCCACCACTGGAATCCAAATATAAACACACCACCTCTAATGCAATTTCCAGCACCTGAAATTCAAACCGAAGCTCCTGCTGCCCACCTCAGCAGCTTCAGGGGTACGCGCCCATAGCGCATCAGCGGAATTCTGTCTGTTATCGCGATCATCCGTATGTCCAGCGCTGTTCACTACCTTATGAGAAAGCTGCTGTCGAAGCTGATCCACGAATGGAAGAACCTCTTGACGAAGAGGATCAAGCAAAGCACCTCTTCTGCAGTAACAATGGCCTTTATAAACTCCAAATTGACAACCATTGCTCTTTCTCTTGCTGCCAAAATCAAATTCAACTGAGCTTGCTCATCATCTCAATTCTCAATAATTACCACTTTCTATAATTCATCACTCGCAAAAAGCCTCATTCAATTAAAAGCAATAATTCAACCAAAAAAAACAGAGAAATTACCAAGAATGCTAGAAGAGTGAGAGAAAACAGACCAAGAATCCGCAATCTCTGGCAGGAATTCCAGCACGCTTAATAATGGCACTCTTATCCCACTCAATCAACTCCGACTCTCCAACTTGTCGAACTTCATCCACAGCCTCGCCCCTCCAACCTTCTTCTTCACCACTTTATTCGACGAAGGTCCCGAAACGTCGTCGTTTGCAGCCGTCTTTGGTTCGGAACAATCTCAATCGCCGACGAAGTTCCGGCGGCACGGAACTTCCGCCGCCGCGGGTTCGTCCGGCGAAACGAGAACGGATTCTTCCCCATCACGCCACTCTCTTTCTCTCTCCTCGGAAATCAAATTCAACAACTAATCAATCAATCAATCAATTAGCGAATCGATTAATGATTGAACAATCGAATTAAGATCTTCCTCTGTGTTGAATTCGAAAGTGGGAGAGTAGCGTAGTGGAATGTGTGAGAGAGAAGAGAAAGATTCTCTCTCCAATTCGTGACGAATGAAATTCAGGGAGTTGTAGTTGAAGTTGGTGTTGTTTGCGTATGCCATCGACTCCTCAACTCGCCCAATATTTTGTCTTTCTGTGTGTTTATGAAGTGAGATAATCCATGGGGACTTCCCTTTGCTTTACTATTGGGTATTTTTTTATTATTTTTTTGACTTTTCGTTGAAATGAAAATTATTTTTTTAGAGAGATAGAAATACTTGTAAGTCAAAATTTTTGATTTACAATGACATTTATGTCATCAATTTTTTTAGTAGATTGTTGTTCTCTTTAGCAAATTTTATGGTAGTTAAAAAAAAATGAACCCTATTAAAAAAAATGTCATTGATTGTAGTAGGTGTTGAGATGTGGTCGGGTGAGTTTGAGGTGCGATTGTTAGATTCAAGTGTCGTTGACAATTTTGACCTGCAATTGCTAGGTTTGAGTTAGAATTCTGATGGTGCTTGCGGTGGCTATGTGGTGGTCGACTTGATGGTGATGATTTCACCCTTGTTTCTCGAAAGGTAAGAGAAATGAGGGAGTGAAGAGAGATAAAGAACATTTGTGTAAAACGTCATGTGATGTGGATAGGTATGGTGATAATATGATTTTTATACTCTATAAAAATCATAACCCTTAACAGTCTCAACTAATTGTGATCTTCCATAAAGAGTCTCAACTATTGTTTATTTCATAATAGTCTCAACTTTAAGCAGAATTTTATAAAAACAACATCTATTATTGATTATCTTGTAAAGACAGTTTTAAACGGAGTCTAATTTAAGAAAACATGTCATAGTTGGGATTGTTTCTGTAAAACATTTTTAAAGTCGAGACTGTAGAAATAATCAATAGTTGGAATTATTTATGAAAGATTACAATTAGTGGGACTCTTAAATCAATTTTCCAATATTTCGTGGTATAGATTTATACTCGTACAAACTAGGTATTATCATATATAAAGAGAGATGTTCTCACGAGAATTTATCCTTAAACATGAAATAGTCCAAATATCACAATTAAAATTTAATGAGGTAGTTGTTCTCAAAAGTAAAATTATTAAAATTTAATTCCTCGCAAAAAAAACAAAGCATAAAAAGTTCAGCAAAAATATGGTGATAAAATAATGAATTTTGGCATATTCTTTATCGTCTTTTAGTTCATCAAGCATCATTTTCTCTTTTCTCAAATGCATCTATCACGCTGTTTTACGCATTTTAAAGTATTGCAATTTGCAAATATCGCGAAGAGTGAAATGATCAAAACTCATTGATCAACATTTCCTGAACTTCAAACCAATTGAGAACATAGCCCAATCGCACTTATAAAGGTTACCAAATCAGGTATGTTTGCGAACATAGAAACAGTTAAAGTAAATTCCCAAATAACTGGCCAAAGAAAAACCATGTAGCAATCGTAAACATGAAGTTCGTTASCGAAAGCTAAGAGAAAGGCACAACAAGCTGCTCTGGTAGAGAAATGTACAACAATGGACATTTAAATTGTCCGAACCAAAGCTGAAGATTTAACATAACTTACAAACTCAGCATGATAATTCTATCCTGTATTCCGCCARAGTATAACAGATGGAGATAAAAGAGTCAGCAGAATTAGTAATYGACTACACAGAAGAGAGTGGAATCGGTTTAACGGCTGTATGGATACGTCGGAATGCTGTTCTAACTCTTTCCTTGAGCCCTTCATTCTCRCTTTCAACATCACCACTCTCTTTGTCAAGATAAGCCACATTGTTATCAACGGTGATTACCAACCTCCCATCTTCACCTAACTTCACGTCTCCAAACAGGGAGACTAGAAGTGCGTGTGAAACCTTCTYCATCTTCTTCTGATTTTCTTCTTCAGATTTTACAGCCTCTGATTCATCCACCACCTTTGGCATCTCTTTGCTCATGTTTAAAACCATAGCCACTATTGAGTCAGAAACCATGTCACTGATTGGATCAGCTGCCCAATGAAGGGATATATGCTTCTCTGACTCATGCTTAATAGTAACACAATCATGAACCCGTAAAGTTGGAAGATCRGAATCTTCATCTACTTGAGATTCGACACTCTCATATATCTGTTTGAGTCGATGCTTCAAAACAACAAAAGCACCAGTGTAAGGAATGGTAATCCGTTGGTTAACATTAGCTGTACATAGCTGAGAGAATACRTGAAGGTCTTCAGGGGCCATGATCTGGTAAGTAAAACCTTTCTTCACCAGTAAGCCACTCACAGTTTGACCAACATCTGGGGTTTTCTCAGCAAGCCTTCCTATAGTTTTTGCCGTTTTCTCAGAACTAAAAGACATCTCAACTGACTGACAGTTCTTRGGAGATAGAATTTTGGTGTTTCGATCAGCAAACATGCCAATAAGTTTCTGCTTGAGCCTTCCCATTTCATTAGCCTCTCCATGGACCAGTATTATGTTAGGAGGCATCAGCTCCTTGAGGAAACTACTTGTTTCAGCAAAGTCAGCATGAGCTGAGAATGATATGTAATGGACCTGCATTTTGAGAGGAGCTGTGAGACCATTCATGAGGGTAACTTCCGTTGGTTCGTTTATAATGGTTTTTGCTAGSGTCCCTTCAACTACATACCCAGGAATGACACATGCATTCTTCTTGTCACAACACCACTTGTCAAAAAGCTGTCTAGACAACCCACTCTGCAGCCCACCAGGGCTTGCCATKACYACAGAGGGGCCCACATCATCAAAATTTTCGATGCTCTTAAGTGGAGATATGTGCTTGAAGTCAAAGGGGTTTGAGTTTGCAAATTGGCTGCGAATCCTATCATTCATAGCATTTATGTACGTCTGATAGACAGCCATGCATCTTTTGGCAAGAGGAGAAGCATAATAAATGGGTATGTTGTGAAGCTCAGGGTGATTTGACCAATATTCATCAAGAATTAATAATAATTCCTGGGCACGACCAAGAGCAAATGCAGGAATAAGAACACGACCCCTTGAGCAACAGTCGAGTGAATAACATCAGTGAAGCGTTCTCTCTCTACGTGCTATGTTGATGAAGTGGACACCATAAGTGGATTCAATAATGATTACTCAGGAGAGAATTGAGGAATCTCAGCAGTACGCAAATGTCTTCTTCTCACAGAATAATCACCAGTGTAAATACTCTCACTCCAGCATGCCACCATGAACATGGCTGCACCAAGTACATGTCCAGCAAGTATAAACACAGAAACGTATCCATTTACTTCTAAGTTTGTGAAAGTCAATAACCTACATATACATGATGCATGTGTCAATGGGGGTCATGTCAGATGTCAATTCATATGATAATAAAATAAAAATTAAAAAAACACTTAATATTTAATTATAAGCAGCACAGGGATGAATGGCTGCTTACACAAGTCAACTGTGGACAATATCCAAATAAGTAAGCAAATTAATCAAGCGATATATATCATGCAATGATATATCAGTTCATCATTACATAATATATATCCAAACAAACTTTTCCCGGGTTATATATTGCATAGTTAATTATTGAATTAACGATTGCTTTCGTTCTGCCTCCAAATTGCCCAATCAGTGAACTACAACAGGGTAAAAAGCACATCATATATATAGTAGAGAGCAAGCAATATAACATAAGAAGAGACAAAGCAAGATGGATGCATCTTACTTCAATGTGTTAATGAACGAAGATGATAGTTCAGAATATCAGAAAAACCATCTAAAAGAAGATTTTTCAGAAGTGGAAGTAAATACGCAATATAAGAAAAATGTTCCCAACAGAGCGAGTCGTATGAGGAAATAGTTAAACACACAAAGAGATATAAAAAAAAATCTTGCATCCATATTTAGCTGTGATTTGTTAAAGCGTGCTTGCAAGAGGATACAATAGAAGTATACTACTTCTGTTAAGAGCCACATATTTACTTCTTTAACCTCTTGAGATATCAAAAAAAAAATTCCAGAAAAAACAAGGAAACTTAGGGGCAAAACAAGTGTCTATGAGGTAAGGAGACTGTTGTTCGTTATCCAAAGCAAGCAACATGGAATCAATCAAACGATCAGTAGTATGAATACAAGTTTAATTAAAGTTGTTCTTATAACTATTTCCTTCACTCGTAAAATATTCATTTCAATTCAGTTTCATTTCAGTCAAACAAAGAAACAAACAGTGTGTTAGAGCCTAACTTTAGTTCAACTTTTTAAGGGTTGTGAGTGCTTTATTTCCAAACAATCATACCTTGCAAATGAGATCAAATTAGAACAGCAATCAGAAGATAGCAGAAAAGTTATTCAGATCTCTAATTATTCTAATGATGATAACAAAACATAAAGTTCTAATGATGATAACAAAAAATAGTTCTAATGATGATCACATAGCATGACTCTGTTTAATAAAACAAAAAGGACTCAGAAGCTAAATCAAGAAAAGAAAAGTGATCCCATTTTGCAGTATATGAGAGAAGAACTTCAATCTGTCCATAGAACGAAGAATATCTTGCTCATCAACACATATCTTCAACTGACACTTTGCTGATTGCAATAATCGGGATAAAGCAACTGTAGAATGCTTTATGTCGAATGAGTCATGTAAATTTTGCTTTGAATGTAGTCTGATAATAGGCATGCAGAAAATTAATACAAGTAACAGACAGATTAAAGTTAATCGTTAAAGCAAAAACAAACCAAACCTTTTCAAGAAATATGGAAGAGATGCAGATGACCAAAATGAAGCTGCAGGCAAAGCATGTCATTCAATGAAAAAATCCAAAAGCAAATACAGGATAGCAAGATAGTGTGCAATACAACTGAGGATTACTAAGGGAAATACTTCCTTTTTCATAGTGTTGCATTATTAAGATAAAAGAATGGAGGAGACTAAAACAACAGTTTGCGCTGTAAGGCTAGGGCTCTCGGTTTTTGTAGTTGCATCTATTTTATTAAATTTTTTTTTAAAAAAAAATTTTTTTCATATTTGTTATCCATCATTTACTATTTAGTTAAATGTATTGCAAAATTTTATTAAATCGAAGTTTTGTAACTTTATAATCAACCGTGTTTGCACTGCACTCTAGTAAGATCACAAAGGAAAGATAATTGGCCAAGAATATATACTATATCAAGAACCACTAATGAGTAAAAACTGGTTGAGACGATACTTGTGTAACAAGCAAGAATCGTCAATTGCGGAAGGATCAATCTCATCGAAAGTAAGGCAAGCGCCATTCCAGAATACGCAGGATGAATACCACAGTCACGGACAAGAAAGAACAAAATAAGGATCACAAATAAATTCAGTCCCACAAAGAAGATGATATCAGATGAGTAATTTTTACAAACAGTCTTCCCTTGTAAGACATAGAAGACAGATCGGATGACGTCGTTACTTCATTGCGCATAGGGGGTGATGACATCTGTTCGATTCTCTTGTGGCTGGGAGCATCACGTTTCTTCACCGCTGACGGTGGTTGATGGTTTAGACGGGCCATTAATTGGCTAAATATTAACCCTTCAGCAAACAATTTTACATGGGTTTACAAAGTTAGAGCACTGGAATTTTAAAGTATAACTCAGTCATTAAGTTTTCAAGGGTCAAAATTCGCTTCGACACAAATTTGTGACCTGATTTTCAATTAAAACCAGTGATTAATTGCAGTCACCTATATTCCTAAACAAACAACCTAAAATGCGCACGCATTAAAGGAAGAATGATAATACTTAATTCAGAAATATAGAAGCAGCAAGCTTAACACACAAAGCGTAATCAAATTCAAAAACCCCAACATAAACAACGTTAACCCTATCATGTCAAATCCACTGAATCCAAGCATTAAAATAAATCAATCAACAAAATAATGAATGGAAGAATCACGCAGTTTTAACTTGTATGCAATGTGCAGAGTAAAACAAACGATAATAACTTACTGGATTCTGCAAATGATGGGGCTCAGATCTGGGAGTGAGGTAGAAGAAACACACGTGAATTAAAACGACCAAAATGCTTCGAAACTTCATTTCACATCAGAAAAGCAGCACAGCAGATTATCACTGATTACTGAGCTCAGTTGAATGGGTCTGGCTACAAATCTTGTGGAATGGCTTTATGGTACAATTAGGTTTTTTGTTTAAGTTTAAACTCTGAAACTCGCGAATAGGTTTACTATGGACGAGAGTCGAGACAGATAAATAATGAAAAAATTCCTCATTACCCTCCGAATTTTTTAAAGCCTCATATATCTTTGAGCTAGATAATGCGTGAGTCTTTCCTCCAATTAATTAATTATAACCCTAAATTCATTCTTCTCCTCCATTTTTCCTACCTCATCCTTTTCTTCTTCTTCCTACGTTCTTCTATTTCATTCCAAATGTAATTCAATCTCACCACCTTCCTGTTTTTTCACCAGTATGAATAAGACAACCCAATAACTTCATCTTTTATTACACAGTTGATCTGATTATAAATTTTCGCTAATCTGATATCTAATTGGGCTCTCTCAAAAGAGGATTCTTTCAATCTACTATGATTGTTGGTGAGTTTGGTGATTCAGGATGTTTCGTGGTTGGGTTGTGCTGGTTGTCTATCCATTTGATGAAACTGAATTTGAACATTTTTTTGAGAGGAAAAGAGGGGTGAAGGAGGATGGAGAAAAGGAAGAGGTAGTGTTCAATGGTTGATTGAGACTAACTAACGAAGGGATTTAGAGCGTTTAAGGTGTAATAGGTTATTTAGGATGTTAATTTGACGAGTTGATTTTTCCGTTTAAGTAAGGGTATTTGAGATTTATTTTTAATCTCAGGGCACATGAAGCCGTTTTTGAAATGTTGAGGGGATATAGTAGTTTATTACGCGGTAACCCTGGCAATGCGGGGGTAATATGAGGAAAATCTCTAAATATAGACCATGAACATTTTGTTTGTAGATTGAATATTTACATTAAAAAATGTATATTTAAGAGTTTAACATTTGCTTTTGGAGGTGAACATTTGTATTTTATCATTACATTTGTCGAAACCATAATGAGGAATACGATCCCGAGATCATGTAAGAATCTTGCGCAACACCCACTAAGGTGGGCATGGGCTTCAAGCCTATGGGCCAAAGGTAATGTTTTTGTAATGGGTTGGTCCTATATCAAGTTTCTAAAAATTTGAGATTAAGATGTGCTAGTAATCCAGTGTTGAGTCGTGCCGATTCGAGGTCATGCTACATATTGGTTGGGGGCTCATATTAATTTATAGGATATTTATTTTCTTTAAAATGAGTATACCTGGGGGTCGACTCACAGACTTGGTTTGGGCTACATGCGAAAATTTAAAATGTTGTTCACAATAGCTAGGCTAACACTCAATGTGTCACTCATGTTGTTTGTGTCATGATCGATAGCGACTCGTGGTTAGATTGGCTCAGATATGCGGATGTTAAGTTGGCTCTTCGTTTATCTGAATTAGGCCAATGACAGGACTTGTGCGTACCTATCAAAATACCTATTAGAATAACTTGCAGCAGTGGTAAAGGATGTATCACGAGAAACAACGAACCACTGATTAATTGAATTTAAAGGCATCTAAACTAGCAAAAGGGAGCGTTGAATGGTGATTAGACTAATTAAAACTAATATACAATTAAAAGAAGAAATTTACTATATGAAAAAGAATCTAGAGACTGGTTACTATCAGCAGTTAATTGACAACGATTGCATCAACAATTCAATGGCATAATCAAACAGGATATAGTTTCTCGAATCAATTAAACCATAGATACTCCTAAATGTATTTTCGTACCTATGGAAGTCCGTTCTAACCTATTGATGGTAGATTCTTGTTTAAGTTTTAATCGCTAGATCTAGAAACTCATGATAATCTAATTATCGCAGGATTAGAGTGTGCCTCCTAATTGATAATCACTGAAGAACAATCATAGGAATTTATTAAAAGCCAAGCCTAGATTGCATCAACCAATTAATAATCAATCATATTGCTATAGATCCCAACGCCATCTAGAATTTAGAAAACCACTCACTCATATGCACTAAACTGATAGATTATATATGGGAGAACTAATAAAGCAGAATAATCAAAATAATAATAGTAAATAATTTGAAGTCATAATAATAAGCTAAAAATTCAAAGGCAAGTAATCAAAAAGTAATGAATAGATTGAAAGCATGAAGGAATTGAATTAAGAAAGAATTAATTCCAAAATAATGGTTGCAATTGATGATATGAATGTTGAGTTACTATTGAAAGACAAAACTAGGTTCTTGACAAAAGTAGTAATGGGGAAAATTTCTCTTTGAATTAATTCGAATTAAAAGATTAAGAAAGTAGATAACAATTAATGGATTTTCTCCTTAAATACTCCTAAAAAACTAAGATAGAAAGTTGCTCCTATTTAAAATTTATTACTGAAACCACAGAAGGAAAGCCCGATAATAATAAATAAAGAGCCCAACGCGGATCAGGATTAATGAAGAGCGATCGGTTCCCGAACAAGGTCCGGGCAAGATTCGCAAGGGTATCTTGCGAGGCATAACTTGAGCTCTGGTGGCAAATAAGGCGTGCGACTATCAAATCCAAAGCTCGCGAAGTCTAAGTTCAATGCAGTAGGAATCGATCCAATTCCGAGTACGAAACTGTGACTTAGGTCAGAAAGTGAGATGTGTCAAAATGATGCTCGAACGATAATCTCCCGTAGCTTACGCTAATCCTTGCTACCTGCCTAAAGCTCCCGTAGTTCGACACAAGATCAAAATGCAATCAAAATCCATAAATCATGAAGACACCTTAACACTGAACAAAATATAGCAAGAACGGCCTTAAAGAAGGCCAAAACACATTTAATATAGCAAGAGAAGGGGAACATTATCTTACACTAATACCAACTTTTGCAACACCGTTGATTTCAAAGTATAATAAATAGAATGATAGAGAAGAGAGTAAACAAAAGTCTGATTGAAATTGTCGGAAAAATAGAACTGGCTAATCTAGATTAATTGAAAATGTAATCAGAGCAAAACTGGAGACAATAATGAACAAATTGGAAAATATCTATTTGATGAAAGAAGGGGAGTTAAGGTGTAGCAAAAAGCTACTTTCAACAGTCTCAAAAACTCAGTGACGCACTCAAATAACCAAATCAACCATTTGGGCAGTTGTACTAAAATGATATAATTTATGTCATAGTTTATATCACAATAACCCTTGTTTTCAAATGCGATGTGATGCTCATTAAGAACTAGACTTAATAGAACATGTGAATTTAGTGGTTATGAGCGAAATTAGATAGTGTTTAACCCTTAAATCATTGTTATATCTACTAAAAGAAAACGAAAATTACAATACTTATATAAAAACTTAATGAACAGTACTAATAAGACAACTGATCGACGATGAACTGAAAGTGACAAACAATACTAGCAAGACAACGTGATCATGAAACATTGTAAAATTTTGTGTAAAATTACTTTGTGATCATAAACGACAAGATTAAGATACGAAAGAGTGTGACACCTAAAGAAACAACATGACACAACTGTTCAACAATCACACATGAACAACAACAGTAAAGTTATTAAAAAGGAAATCTTCCAATATATATTTTAGATAAACTGACTTCATATAAAAAAATAGAATTGAGAAATGTGTCCCTTTAGAGAGCTAGTATTATCGAAGTTGAGTGACATGCATAAAAAACCCATAAATTTTGAACAATAATATAAAAAGACAATCGGATCGACAATAAAAATCCGAAAATTAAGGGGATGAACGTGATTTGGAGGTAATATATTAGCACTCTTTTAGCAAAATTTCTTTACATGCTCTTCACCTCAAAGGATTTTTGCCTACAAATCCAAGCCGAAATGCCTAAACGAGATTTCTTAGTTCAAGGAGTAAAAAAGTTCTAGCCAGCGAAAATACTTCACCTACCATTGGTTATAATACCACTGACCGTCGGTGAAAATAGTGTGATTAAATGATTTAATTGTAAATTTTACAACTGTAAATGAACTACATATAGTTATTAGTATCTATTAGTATTGGTAAGGATTTACTCGCCGGAGGTAATACTAGAGCTTATTCGACTCCGATTGCGAAAAAATGCGAGCTGTTGACAGCCTTGTTTCCGAGCCGGTGAATTTCGGGTTGATGCTCGAACGCCTATTTTAATTTTTGTTTGTTGGCTTGGAATCAATACACAACGCATATATTGTGACATACCTCTCATCCCGATATTGCTGACCATCTTTGGTTACAATCCTTTAGCCTCACATTTTGATATCAATTATTATCGAGACAACCCCCAAAATTAAATGGCATTTTCTATTTCATTATTAGATAAGTATAAAGTATGAAATTCCGAGTATAATTAAAAAACAAAATCAAAACATTGTATGAAGATTAGTGGGGTTGTATATTGATAGGTAGAGGCACTATACATAAAAGATCAAATGCAAACACTTTATAATGCAACGGTTATACTAAGGACGGTTTTCAGCAACGGTTTAGTCTAAGTGGCAACGGTTTAGGCAACAGTTTAGGCTAGGCAACTGATATTAGGCTAACGGTTTTAGGTTTAGGCAAACGGTTTTAGCACAGTTAGAAAACGTGCAAAGGAAACTCTAAAGCAACGCTTTTTTTTGCTCTATTGCAACGTGATCCAATAACCGTTGCTTAAGTATCAATTAATGAAATTTTTTTTTGTGACCGAGAAATTTTCCTCTTTGCATTTGGTGAAATATCTAAAAAAAATCAATTCCAATTACAATCCTCACTTTACACTCCTCAACCACGGCTTCACTCTCTCCTCTAAACCCAATACAGACAATCAACTGAATCAAATCAATTCAAAGAAAAAATTTCACATCAAAATCAACAAAAATTCTTTGGTTAATTGCAATTTAAACTAGCGAATTGAATACGAACAGTTGGTTGATTTCGGCGGTGTCGAGAAGTAAACCGAATTGGGAACCTTTGGCGGTGGTCGAAGGAGCAGGTAGGCGGCGGGGCTTGGGTGGCGCTGGAGATTTCGGTCGTTGGTCGAAGAGCAGTCGCGACGGCGGAAGGCTGCTGAGCTTCAAACGGTGGTCCGTAGTTCAGAAAATGGTAATTTCGTTTTCTTTTTTTTCCCCTTTTTTTCGTTGATGTGTATAGTGTTGCAGATGGATTGTGATTGGAAGTTGATTTTTTTAAATTTGCTTTCTTATGCATGGCATCAATTTCTGTTTCGTTGATTCTGGTCGCTGTACGATAATTGCACTAATTTTGTTGATTTTGGTTTAAGTTAAATGAAACTTACAATTCTTATTTATATGAAACTGAAACAAACATCTGCAACATTGTTAGTAATCCATCGGTCAATTGAGTAATTCATATTAGAAGAATGTGGAGAGAGGTCGCAGGATGCCAGTCCACTCGATGCGTGTGGACTGAGATTTATGCTCGATTTCCAAGCAATATCGGAGAGAGCTTGTAGTGAGAGACCGGAAATATTTAATCAAAATTCAGCTTATGTAGTGCATACTCAAGCAATAATAAGTTCACTCAGAGGAAGAGTCATTGCGTATGCCGAGAGATCTCTCGAGTGCTTTTTCTTTTTTTTCGTGCGTTGATTTTGGTTCTAGGTGGATGGTTGTAAACTGATTTTTTTCCTATGGTTGAATGATAATAGGGCAACAATGATCAATAATTTAATGATGTAAGCGGACGAGGTGGATTAATAAAGACGGGATCTCCCCGAAGATGGCACAGCCTAGCGTAATGGGTTGAAAAAAAAGAGAAATAGTGCTTATTCGTCTGTATCTCTCCGGACATGGTTGTTCATAGTTATAGAATGTAGTTCTATAACTGATACGAGACTTAATGGCCATTTTACAAGATCATTTCTCATGGATTTGTCTATGGTAGTTGCACTTTTTTTCTTAGCGGGAACTAAGTTACGATAGAATGTCTTTGTGGATCCTGTAGGAAATATCGAATAATCATTACTTTCTTTTATTTTCTATCACTGTTTTTATTTTTTATATTCCTATATAGGCCGTTGTTAAATTATTCTTTGAGGTAACAATTTTTAGTGAAGTTGGTAGGGAAATATGAAATGGTGGATTGATTCCTTAATAGAATGGAGGTAATGATATGGAGAAAGGAGCTCGATTTTGATTACATCAAAAGTGTTGCTACTAAGTCTCAAGGAAACGCAATCCGTTGTCCAATCAGTTGTACATGTCATTATCGTTATTGGTACCATAGGAATGTGTAAGAGATCCATATCATATGCAATGGTTTTGTTTGACTGGAGAGGAGAAGAGATTTGTTTAAGCCAACAAAGGGTGGGTGAAAGAGAAGAGTGTTTTTGAACATGGTGAGGCATAAACATATGACTGCATCAGAGTTGTTGAATAACATCTAAGGCAAGGGCAAATGAAGAAGCAACAGAATTTCTAAAATTAGTGGAAGAAGGTCAAGAAGAAGAGTATTTCTGAGGGTGGGCAAGAATCCTTTGTCAGTTACTTTTCATTTATTCGATTATTTATTACAAGTGTGATCATAAGTGTGCGCAATGTTCGCATTTACTTCTTTGCTACATTATTAAGAAAGAATTCTGCCTGGATGCAAAAGTTGCCTTGCACACCTTCGATGAGGCCAACAAAGTGATAAAGGTGTTGGGGTTAGATACAAAGAAAAATTGACGCATGCCCTAATGATTGCATGTTTATTTGGAGGAGCAGAGAATGCAACAAGTTGTCAGTGTTTGTGGGTCTCCGAGGTGGAGGAATCTATGGATGAGACAACAGATGAGACCGAGTGTTTAAAGAACTTATAAAAATCCGATTAATAAAGTTCCTTAAGATACTTTCCTATTAAGAAAGGTTGGCAGAGGTTGTATAGTGTGTGCAGAGACGGCAAAATGCATGAAAGGCATGAAAATATGAAGGGAGATATGGAAAATTGATGACTTATACAACACCATCGGATGGCGCAGATGCTTGGAAACTTTGACAAGACCTCCAAAGTTTAAAGCAGATTCTAATGTGAGTTGGGACTAGCCACTGATGGATTTTAACCCATTTTACAACATGAGCATTGTAACATAGTATGGCCAGTTATTTGTCGCAAATTTATTAAATTTACCTCCTTGGTGGCCATTAAGTCCGAGTTCCTCATGTTGTCATGCTTATGTCCCGGGCTATTGTCTCCTGGTAATGGATACTTGAATCTACTTTAAAACAATTAGTGAGTATGGAGGATTTGTGGAGTTTGGGCTTGGAAACCTACGATGCTTCTAGTAATCAACGGTTTGACATGCCATGTAGCTTTGTTGTCCGACTCATTAGTGACTTTCCTGCTTACGCATGTATCAGGTACATTGCGTGAAGGGAAACTAGCTTGTCCGTGTTTCACTTGACACAGTTCTTATGGTTGGATCATAGTCACAAGTATTGCCTACAGGTATCGTCATCGTAGTTATTTTTCCTTGGTTGACGGACACCCTTGCGTTATAATAAGCGTAATTCAATGGGACAATTGAAGAAAGAGGTACTGCCTGATACGGTTGACGGGGTAATGAAATTGTTAGAGTTATGCAATGAGATTTTCCAAATGCGAGTTATGGAGAAGACACAAAAAGCCAGACAAGATGGGATGGACCAAACCCTTGGAAAAAGTTCTCCTATGTCTTTCATAAGTGTGCCCTTATGGAAGGACTGTGTCCTCGTCAAATCTTAATCCAATGCCACTCTAGATGATTGTTTGATAATATTCATTGGTACATTGTTGGAAATACCCGAAGGACTAACGATCATGCATCGGCTCGCAAAGATTTGAAAAAGCTGGTGGTTGCCGGGACTTCAACCTAAAGAAAATGCTGATGTCTCTAGAATGACCTCGCCCGGTTTTTGATGTCAAAGGAAAAAAGAACGCTTGTTTTGCCCCAAGTTATTTAAAAATGCAAATTGCCCTCAAGGCTAGCATCTAATGTCGCTCGATATGTGCACGTGTCATGAAGGAAAATCACGAGGCTATATAGAGTCATCGAGTGCTCAATTTATGATGCATTACTTTACTTCCGATTGCGTTAAGCTTAAGCCTTTAAGCAAGATGTTGCTGCACCTATCAAACGAATTGTGTAATTTTTTAAAGCTAGTATGGAAAAAACCATTGATCCAAAAGAGCTTGACAATCTCAAATTGAGATTTGTTGAAATCTTTGCCAATTTGAAGGCATTTTTCGCATTACTTTTTTTGACATTTATGATTCATTTACCCGTGCACTTAGTTGAGAAATAGGCTTGGTGGTCCTGTTGCCATGAGGACCATGTATGCAATTGAGCGATATCTTCTGAATGTAGTCGCAATGTTCGAAACAAGGGTCGGCCGAGAAGAGTCTCTCTAGCAAGGTTTACATGGCAGGAGTGTTCTAGGTGTGTCGCAAGATATGTAAATCGTTCTAATGGCTTCACCAAAAAGTGTTCTCAATAATATTGACTCACAACCATTTCTTTCCAGAAGGCTTGGTCATCCCATTAGGGAGGGGAAGAACAACAAAGAAGAAGAAGAAGTCTTATTCACAAGATTATAAAAGACATGACCAGCGCATAAAATATAGTCTTTATTCAGCTGTAATGTGACGAAATTGAGCGACTACATTACGTAGATAACTTAACCTTTTTTCCTCTTTCTTTTGTTTTTCAAATTATATGCATACTAAGGTGATCTTGTATTGTAGTGAGCACCAGAATGCTATCAACAACAGTAGGAAGAGAGGTGGGATAGGTTACGGAGTCATAGCAAGATTTTATGGATTGTTCAAAGAAGAAAGTTGATTTAAAGCTTCGAGAGGTGAAACACTTTTGAGAACCATGTTGAAATGGCTCTCTGAGGACTTCCTTTTGTCAAAAAGTATCGGGTACTCATAAATGGATAGTTCACACCCAAGAGAGATGATAATTGTGTATCAAAATTTCTGGAGTCACTCTACTGCTTAACTTAGCTTCGGCTAGTAGCAAGATAAGAATCCTTAGGTAGGAAAGTGTCAATATTACGATCCTTTACAGGAATATTGAGATTTCTTATATGGACGTATTAGTGGTGGTGTTATTTGATTGTGTTGGTTTTTATTCAGAATCAGATGAGCAATTCACTTGGTAAATAAGAATAAGATAAGTTTTGTGTAAGGTGACCATTTAATTCTGGCTCTCAAGCGCAATCAAGTTTTTTTAATGTAGAATCCGACTAAGGATGGATGGGTATTACGCCTATGAGACCCCTTCCCATGGAACTCTCTGATGGTATTTAGATATTTGTTGACATTTTATATTTTATAAATTTAAATCTCTAATTGTTTGTTTTATTCAATGATATTTATGTCTTTACGTCATTCATACTGTTTTTTTGTCTTTTGATCTAACTTAGTTTGCTTTGGTTGTTTACAATGAAAGAGAGTAAAACCAATTGGTGCCAACAAAAAGTGTTATCGACTACGAAAAGAAAAGAATAGAGAGGTTGAAGAGAATGGTTTAATTTCATGGCAGCTAAAAGGGTGTAGCATTTTTGGCGAGCAAGATATTTCAAGAAGAAGCTACAGTTTGCAGTGTTAGACAAAGAATTGAATGATGAGGGATCAAGACAACACACTTGAAGAGAAGGTGATGAGGCTTGGTAGCAATGTGGGTAGTGTGCTGGTGGAAGCATGCAAATAACGCAAAGGTTGATTAAATATTTGTTTGTCATATTCAGTTTGCTAGTAAACTCACTTGTGTTTTTTGTGTGATTCAGACACCCATCAATCTGTTTAAAAAAAAAAAAAATAAAATACACCAAACCAATGCTTATCTTATTGTTAATTTACCGGACATTTGGAAAAAAATTTACTTTTTCGTGACCGACTTTTTACTTTTAGGGACCGAATATTAATTTTTGCGACCGATTTGAGATTTTAGCGACGTCGATTTTGCTAAAATGCTTTGGGTTTTTATTTTTGGGAATTGGTAGGCGCAGATTGACCTTGCCCAACCCCTGGCTCCGCCTCTAGGGATATTATTTTATCATTATGTGAAGACTATAAGAGTAATCTTTTATCAGTACCGTGCGTGCTAAATGATATTATCTTTTAATGCAGTGTATTGTGAAGACTTATAAGAAGTATTGCTGGTCCCTTTATAAGTTATTATATTGCTTGAAAGCCTGAAGAGTGTGGAACTCATATAGGTTCATTTTGATTAACTCTTCGTGGTTTAGTTTTGTATCTATTTTTAGGTCAGACAATTTCTACTAAATTTTCATATTAGCTGGGTTTCCATAGATGTCGAGTGTTTGCATGTGTAACTGAAGCCTGTTCAGCTTCGAAATGAATAGTAATCTGATATTGCATTGTTCCCAGCAATAAACACAAAGCCTTCATCTTACTGACAGTATTCATAATCCAATCATTTGGAAGCTAGATGAAGGTCTTTGTGTAGTTTAAGGTTTGATAGATATGTATCAAGGATATTTGTGAAACTGTCTGTTAGCAACCAGTTTGACACGATATTAGTTTATTTAGCTGAAACGTGTTCTGACTTTTGAGAATGACTTGATATTCTGCGAATATGTAGTTTTGTCATCTGCGATCTGTGTTTTGACATTGCTGAAAAAATTGATAAATTGGAAGATATTACAGGCAATGAATAATGATTATCACTTTTCATGATCCTTGTATCATTACAATCTCCCGTGCTGTGTAGATAATTGCTGGCTGATAAGACAGCTGTTTCATATTTGGTGTGTTGCAAGATTAGTCTAAGCTCTTTTTTAAGAAGTGATCATGTTGGCTTATGAGGAATATCTTTTGGAACCAGATATCTGTAGAGTGACCGTAAGATCTATCTTGTCAACAGCAGAGCCTTAATAAAGATGACAGATACAAGAATAGTAGGCCAAAACACCTGTTGTGACATCCTCGTGCGTATTTTAAGACTGCTGAGATCGTGTATAACCACTGTGTACTCACCCTCTCTTAAACAACTGTGGTCTGTGTGCTAGTCGATGATGCTGGAAAGAGTACCATTTCTTGTTCTAGCATTTCCTAATTTCCTAATGCCCAATTTTTTTTCAATATTTTGGTAGGAAAAAAGCATTCAGTACATTTATGGCATAACTAATATTCTCATAAAACGATGTAAATTCTCACTCAACAGTCAAACACATAAAAACAAAGCAAGTAGAGAGATTGAGAAATATGAAATGAAGGAATAGCCAACGATATTAATTTGTAAAAGTGGCTTGCTGTAATTAGTAGGCAATAGTGCTATAATTTAGTAAAAATTAATGCTGAATTTGGTAGAATATATTTGGAAATAATTCAAGTATTTTGTTGTTGCTGTCCTTTTTTATGCTATTTTGTAGATTTTTTTTTTCCTGCATATCATTTACCTCAGAACTTTGCTTGATTTTGGTTTGACAATTTCAGAAGAGCATATATTGGAGCATGAAGTCAAGGGCCGTCTTACCACCAACGTGAGGACTATGGCTGATTATGTGGCACGTAAATCGCAAATCAAACGTCAACACAATGAAGATTTACGTGAGGTGTACTGACAATATGCTCACCACGAAAAGGTGCAACAAACAAATAGAAAAACAACTCAACAACCACAAAAGAAGCAACGGTGAAGAAGTTTGTACCGCTCCTGGATCAATGTCAGCTTTTCTTAGCCTTCGTAAGAGACAGAAAATGTGATTTGGAGATGAAATGCTGAACATATACACAGAATGCAGTGCACCAAGAGTAGTTGAAAGACCACCCATAAATGATGAACAAGTGCATGAAAGGGAGGTGGAATAAGAGAAGTTGAAAGGCCACTCATAAATAATGATGCGAAATTCATATACAAATGGAAAAAGAACTTCAACCGTGTGAATGAAAATGTAGCAGGAAGGTATTTTTATAACTTAATTATTTTGTATTTAATTTTTGGTTTATTTGTTTTATTTGAAGACTATTATTTTTCAATGCATAGCTCTAAAAGAAGGAAGACACGAGGGCCTACAAAAATGGCAAATGTTTCATGCAAGAGACCAAATGACGCAAATGATTATTCTGAACTCATTTGGGCAACCATTGGTCCCTCAAGTGAGAGTCACTGATGAGTACACTCGATCTTAGGCACAATGCGTAGAGACTCAAGTTGCCGCCGAGCTCACCATGCTTAGATGGCCAAATACATAGTTAAAACACAACTGATCCTATTTGGGATTACATATGGTATGGTTTGTTACTTGATTTTTTTCCCATTAAATTTTGGGCTCCTATATGGAATTAGTGCAAACTTATTTATAATTTGAATGTAGGAAAAGTTACATATCCCGGAACAGGACGAAAGTGGTAAGCATGAAAAGATCGGGGCTGATTGGGTATTTTGGAAAAGTACGGTGAAACGCAATCACTTCTATTGTCACATACAACTCATGAAGCAAGACCTTAAAGATCGGCCCAGCAAAATTCCGGATCTTCAATCAAACAACTTCTAGAATATTGGAGCTGTCCAAGAAGTTGAGGTATATTCTATTCGTTTTTTGTCTGCTATGTTGGTTGTAACTTTGTAAATGACCTGGCTACTATGATCAATAGATCACTCCCTATTCTGGTGCTGTTTGAATATAACATATCTGATCACATGTACCTAAGATATAATAGTTCCTGTGGTGCTGACTCATTTTAGTCATTTTGCTGGCTTGAGTTTATTTGAGGTTTTCTTTGATTAACCTAGAGGCTGTAGAATCTTGTTGCAAACTATGCCATCAGAATTCTTTATATCGCTGTTTGCAACTACTTTTGATCCAATTAGTTGCAACTGCTTTGACAGTTAATGATGACTTACATTCTCTGTTATTTTATTGTTGCTTCCTTGCACTTTCTTTCTTCTAATCAAGTGAGCTAGTGTTGGATAATTATATTTTTTTTTAAATAACTCTCCTTAATGCACTATAACTACTAGGAGCAAAGTAAGAAAACAGGCGAATCGAGACCATACTTGATGAATGCACCACCTTGGGGCGAAGTCCTATGCTAGGCTTCCGTTATGAGTTGTAGGTAACTATTTTGCATGAATTTTTAATTTCAAGCTATAAAATTAATTTATATATCACAAGCATAATATTCAAGCGATAATAATTTCTTGTTATAGCAAGAAGATGACGGGAATCATAAAGAGCCCTCCCAAGCAAAGGTAACTGAGTCGAAGAAAAGGGAAATCCGAAAGGAATACAAGACAGCTTTTCAAATAAACAACCAAAGAATATAGTACGTACAATGATGTGAATTATTTACATCTAGTTTTTAATAGAAGTAACTAACTAGAAACTAAACCTCTTTTTTATTGTAATAGGCAAAATGGAAGCTTGGCGAGACATGTGAAGGAGCTAGTGTATAGAGATCCTTACTACGATGTGATTACTAACCTGTAACATAGTGGGCGTCCTCGTCTTTATGGTCAAGGCTGTAACAAACTATTTTGAAAACATTAAGGGGAAAAGTCCTGATTTCATATTGCCACAGAGTTCGTACAAAGATGCAAAAGATTTATCGGACAACTCCAAGAAGCTTAATCCGGATGAAATTTTGTGATCCCAGAAGGTTTGCGGGCTCAATCTTCAACTTAAAAGCCATTGAAAATCCAGGTAACTATTTTGAAAATTACTTCCCGCATAGTTTTGAATTCCTGATTTTTACTTTTTTTTTTTAATGCATTAAAACACATGCAAGCTATGTTCAGAACACTAGATTGTTGTATTCTAGTGGTTTTAGGGCACTAGATTGTTCTATGATATTCTATATAATAGGTCCTTGAATACTACTCCTAGCTTACTAAATTTCTTCATTCGCTATGCGACCCAAATGTCATAAGTTAGAACATTGATCTGATTATAAAAAAACCATTATAACATTGAAAAATACATTATAAAAAAGGGGGGGGGAAATCATTACAATAAATAGTGACTCCAGGTTCGAGAGGATGAGGAAAGATTAAAAAATACTGTTTTTGGATCACGAACATGTTGCATGCAGCATTACAATGTACATCATGTGACAGCTCAACATCAAAGGGTAGTCGCTGACATTTCCGTAACTCTTCTCTCCAAGACATAGATGCTGACTAAATTATTTTGCATGAGACTTAAAAAATAATCTACTAGATATATGATATATGGGAAATTAAATTGTAAATGTGATTGTGCCATTGTGGTAGATTAATAAACTAACGACCAAAAGTTGTCCAATGTAAATGAGCTTGAATTACTTGAATTGTGTAACCAGGGATAGTAAAAGAAAGTAACAGACAATATGTAATTTTTCTATAGAAACTGTGTGAAACAATGTTTTGCGAACAAACTTTTTATTGAGATTTAGCAGTCGTACACTACTTTTCTCAAACAGAAAATGCATCATGTATCAAGATACAAAAATTGCATCTGGGACCACCCACACTAGCAACGAACCTGCCCCAATTTTCCAAACTAAAATAGTTAAAATTTCTGGCAATAGAATGGAGAAGGCCCCATTCACTTCGCTTGCGCTTCTCGCATACTACATTTTTCTTGCTGCCTATAGGCTATTTTGACAATGACATAGAATTCTAGACCTAATAACTACAGTAGTACTGTAGTACTAGAATAATAACAGCAAATTTTTTTTTAAACAGTAGTTGAGCTTTATTCATATATTGAAATAAAAAAGTTAAGTCACCAATACACAAACTGCTAACCATTGCCTTTATCAACAGAGCAGAGCTTCCGCGCCTTTTCCTAGCAGTCTCAAAAGCAACACGAGCAATGACGATCATCTGGCCAATAACATATCAGATAATAATCTGATTTGTTGTAGGGTTTGTTGTTATCCGCTTTTGGTTGGAGCTGCTTATTGGTGTTGTATTTTGTTTGCATTAGCCTAATT